>JAVLUZ010000154.1:4593717-4655858 GCA_036768485.1 Mermis nigrescens | reverse complement strand
ACGGTAACTGTAACTGGTGGTGGTGGTAACTGTGGTAACGGCAGGTGGTAATCCCCCCCCCCCCCCCCCCCCCCCCCCCCTGCAAAGGCAAAGCGCTACATATACAAGGCTAACCTTCCACCCACCCTTCTTTTTTTCTTTTTTCTGTACTTTAGTATATATTGCTACAATATCATCATCAATTACTCTCAGCTACTGCAGGGAGCAGATTTTCTTCGTCATCGCCCATGTTATAACATGGGCTATCCTACAGCGTTGCCCTCCAGGACCGAGCCATTAATATTCCCCTACAGAATTCAATTTTTGAAATTTTAATATTTGCAATTTTTGACGCCAATGAATAGTGCTCGATGAGAAACGTTAAAATGGTGTTTTTTCGCCATACCACAATTTTTAAGACCATTTTTAATCTGTAAAAAAATCATGCACCTCTGTAAATTTTATGTTGCCCACCTATGCCTGGAAGCCATATTTTTGAAACCAAGAATAACTATGCATCAAAGAAGTTTTTTGTGACTTTAAACGATTTTTAAGGCAATAAAAACAATTTCAGAACACAGTTTTCATTTTTTAGCATCTGGAATGCTTTAAGCTTTGCGCTATATTGGAGAGCGCACAAAACAAGAAATAAATCAGTAATTGTAGTCTCTGCACGTCATTTGTCGAAATTCCACAAATTTTCCAGCTACTTGTGCTAAATTGTCGCTACTAAAAAAACCTCAAGTTATTTTTCACAACATTGCACCAAACATGATTTTGAATAAGAGTCAGCAACGAAAACGACGAAAGCGAATTTTATACGTTAGCGAATTTTACGTTAGCAAATTTTATACCTGTTTTTGATTGCTCATGGAAAAGTCGGCCTACTGATTACGTAATTACTTCTGGAGGTTTGAGGGTTCAGATCATACCTTGGCATGGGGGTTTCCCGAGAAACCAAAATAACCCCCCCCCAGAAATCGAAATACCCCCCTCCCCAGATTCCAATTTTAAAAAATTTGATGCCAAAAGATAGTGCTCGATGAGAAACGTTGAAAAATGGTGTTTTTATCGCCATACTAGGTATTTTTATGGCAATTTTTTTGACCTTTGAAAAATCTTGCACACCCCCTCAGAACTTTTGGTGCCGCCCACCTATGGTCTAGATCCTAAGATAAAAAATTTAAAACTTTTTTTAGAGAAAATGAGGTGAATTGACGGCAAAAATGGATTTTTTTGAAGCCTTTTGGCTCAAAGAAGCTCTCGCTACCCAGGCAGGCTAACATCCCAGTCCAGCCTTACTAATCCCGTGTGCACTGCAATGGAATGTCGTTTTTCAAACCTTAGCGACGCTTAACTAAAAATCGCTAGACAATAAAATCTTCAAAGCAAATCTGTCAAAAGCTGCTGAACTTCATAAGTGAGGCATACAGAATCCTGAAATAATGGTTCACGAGAAAATCTTTTGTGTATTTACGTAAAATATACGAGTTTGTACGAGCTTGCGACAGGACGAACGATAAACGCATATCATTTTTTTGAACCCATATAAACGATCGCTATAATTTTTGCATATGCACAAGCGTATTCAGATCGTGTTAGGAATGGTTGATAAATTATAGAAGGCGAGACGTGTAAATGGAAGTAATATTATATACATGGGTACCCCTAACAATTGTGCACCCCCCACAGCTTTAAGGATACATCTGGTATGTGGTTTTTTTAAAAGATAGATAATTCAAAAGATTATGCGCTCTTTTTGTGTTCACACTCGGATGTTGAATTTGTGATGAGAGTGTTAAGTTTTGGCTTGAGGTAATAACATATAGCAAACTTTGGTTGTTTTTTTCCACTGCTTGTGAGCATCTCAATATTAAAGCTTCAAACAGTTTAATGGTATTTGATTTGTAGAAGAACAAATACTCCAGCTGACACTCGTTTTATTTTTTGAAATTCGCATTAATTCTCGGATAGGAGGTAAAGAGTAGGAAAATCTGCGAGTTTTGGTTTACTTTTCGAACTCTTTATGTCTGCCAAATTCTTTGTATAGGAGTCTCACAAAACCTATTTCTGGAAAGGTACTAAGGTTTAAGGCTACTTTTTGCTTACCAGCAAACTTTTACACTCGACGTGGACTTGGACCTAGAGGTTCAAACTTTACATTCTAGTGCATGGTGTAAAAAGATTTTGTCTGAAATTTAACCGCCAACTTTACCGCTTATAAGTCAATATAAACTTAAAAAATAGAAATAAAGTACCTTCTAAGGCTACACGTCGATGCAAATCGGGTTTTTAAAGCGCAATATTGAATTATTTATCGGGGTGTAAAGTTCGGAATCAGAGGTAAATGGTCGAAAAACACGAATTTCCCTATTTTGATTAGTAAATATCTCAAATACTTTGTAGAACAAAAGTTCTGCAAATACGAACGTACTACTGTTTAAAGGTTACAAACCGGCCTAAACTGAATTTCTTTACACTCAATGGGGAGTTGGGCAGATTTTTGAAGTTTAAAATGTGAAGCATATGGAAAATGCGTTTTTGTCTGCTTTTGTGTCGCCAATCTCGCCGTTTAGAAATTGAGATAGGTCGAACAGAACAAAAATAAAGTGCTATCTAAGAGGTGTACGTCACAGCAAATTGAGTTTGTTTGCATCAATCATTAGCTTTTCGGGTGGTAAATTCAAAAAATTAGGTGTGTTGAATGTGTTTCTGTCTTTTTTTTGGGCAACTTCTCCACTTATTCGATGATTTCGAGCCTAAAAATGTAGCATAAAATGTGAAAAGCGATAGTCCAGTTGGGCAGGTTTGCTTACAATCAACACTTTGTCTTCAGGCCATTGTATATTCAATTTTTTCATAAATCTTGATAGTAATACAGAGAAATACTTCAGAATTACGAATCTGACTAAAATCTTCTTTAAATATTGTGGTTGCGTAAAGTTTACACTGCAAATTAACTTTAGTTCTTGAGCCTTGCGTTTTTTCAAAATGTTCTACGTAATGTCGGAATTACGAATCTCATTGTTACTTTCTCCACACCCAGCAGCGTATAACGTTTGCACTATTCATTTATTGTCAATGTGTAGTTTACACTACAAATTTATTTTACTTCCGGAGCATTGCAAAACGTGAAGCTGGAATATGTTCCGTAAGGTCCGGATTACGAATCTGAGTGCGTTTTCTCTGCACTCAGTAATTATGTGAAACTTACACTTAAAATTAAATTTAGTTTCAAAGCGTTGCAGAAGCTTTATTTATTCAAAATGCTTCATGTAACGTCAGGATTACGAAGTTGAGCGTAAGTATTCTTTACACTAAATATTTGCGTAAAGTTTATGCTGAAAAACCTTTGATCTGTCTTGATAAGTTAAGGTTGTCTTGTTTATAAACGATGTTGATGTCAATATTGTTTTCTGCGTTTTTCAAATGCTGTCATTAGTGTAGCATGTTACCATATGTATTTACTCGGAATGGGACGTTTTGGTATGCCGTTTTATGTCACACTCTTGTAATATTAATTATTTACATTTCATTTATGATTAAAATATAATACAGATTCTGAAAGCCCATTTAAATGTTCTACGTGATGGCATAAATTACCTACAGAATATCTTCGAATTTAGTGGATAATTAAATGCATCTAAAAATACACTGGATTTTCCAGTTTTTCAGTCGTGCAGACATGAATACTCATTGAATTGAAAAGAACAATATGCTATTTTGTAGCTTGTAGAACCTGCTTTCTGAATATATAATTTATTTTAAAATTGCTTCAAATTGATTTAAATAGAATAATTTATGAGTTGCTGGCGTCAAAACGTCGTGGACTCGTGTTTACAGACTAATTTACTCAAATCATGCTAATTAAAAGTAGGTATAGCAAAGAAAAATGCTTCGATGGAACAAACCAGACGAATATACTTGGAATTGTGGATTATTATGGACGTAAAAGGATGGGACTAGGAAAAAGCTATCTATGTGAACGCCTGAACTCGCAAAATCTGTTAAAAATCAGACTTTCTTCTTACAACGCAAGCAGCCTCTGAAAAAGTGTAACATTCTCCAAATAATTTTTTATTGCTTCACATAAGAGTGTATGCAAAATGTTTAATTTTTGTAAATTGCTTGCTAGTTTCGACGCTGACTTGCTTTGTATCGTAAAAAATAGAAAACTAACTGTAATTGTATTTAAAGGTTTTATCATGAGCATTTTAGGAAGCAAACCTGGCGTTAATTGATCAGTGCACACAATCGTTTCGCATGCAAGCTTACCTACATGTAGTCTGTTTCACGTAAGCTTATGCGATTCCAACTGCTTTAAACGAACAATTTGTTTGATTATCTTGAATGCATCGACGTTTGCTATTTCATTCAATTGGCTTGCAAAGTCACTCCTAATTTACTCCATCTAATTTTCCGTAGCTAGTGCATAGCTAACTTGCCCCTTGTTCAGTCGTTTTTTGGTTCAATCGTTTATTTCAATTTGCAGGCAGCGGGATATAATTCTATAAGCGTTGCTTAGAGAAAGTCTGATTTCTAACAAATGATGGTGACTACCGTGTATACATAGGCCGTTTTACACCCTAATAATCCACAATCCCAATTCGTCTTTTTTATTTTATCGGAGCATTTTTCTTTGTTAGTCATATAGATACTCGAGGTAAATTCCGCCTGTCTATTGAGAAAGCAAGTGTACATATATCTGGGAAATTATAACAAAAGAAGAAGAAATCTGTGCATTCTTGACAAATCGTGAATGAGAGAAATGATAAGAACGATCGCGCTTGACATGAATGTCAGTTCTGATGGGATAGCATGGTTCCCGCTATTAATTTTTGAAAAAATTATTCGTTTTCAAGTTTTTTAAAATGTAATAAAAACATCAAATTTGAAAATCCAATAGGTCAAAGGTCTTGAAAATTTAGAAAATTTTAGTATTACCTTATGTGTGGAAAAACAAATTTGCATTCTTCTGACTTCCTTTACTACATACCGTCCTCATGTATGCAAATTTTTATGATTCAGGCGGTGCTTCTTCTACAATTGCAGCAGGCATTCTCACTGGCTTTGCATTCTAAGCGAAAATTGACGCGTTCTTTCGCGAGCTTGCTATGGCGTAACGTTATAATGTAGTGCAGTTTCGGTGGCTTTTTCCGCAGCTTGTTCACAGCTCAGTGTAAATGCCTCATACGATTTATTGGTTCAGAATTGTTGGGAAATGCATTTCACGAAAACGATATATCTTTTTTCCTTAAATTTCACTTTAGTTCCTAAGTGGGATTGTAAAGAGCGTAATTATCTGGGATAAAAATACATTTTTGTTTCGCGTTTTTGCCTTCTATATGTCTGCTAATATTTTCGGTAATGAGTAAGTAAAAAATCTTCCAAATAGAAAAGTACATTCAATGGCTAAACGTTGAATCTGATCGCATTTAAGATCTTAGTTCTAGCAAATTGAAATTCGATTCTAGTGGGGAACGAAAAACACGTTTTTACTTAAAACTCAATCCATTAAAAAAATTATAGAAATTTAGAGTTAGGTCAGTCAAGACCTCATGACCATGGAATGCTTACAATTCAATTGAAGTTCAATCGCTGCAATTAGAGATTTGGATATTTAGCATTATATACTTTTCAGATCCATTTTTTACAACTTTCGCTAGTTTACACTGCAGTGTAACGTAGTGCGCACCTTATCGATACTGCATTGCGTAATATATTTTTCCTGCGGCAATTATGTACGCCTATATGAGCGTCAAACCTTTTTGATGTATCCGTCGTTTTTTGGAGTTTCAGGGGCCCGATCAGGCCATAACGATGAAAAATTCGGGATCAGATAGGGGCCTGAAATACTTATTGGGCCGAAATTTGGAGGAATCTATTCTTCAGCAAAAACTTTTTTCCACAAATACACCCACTCACCCAGCTACGGAAGCAAGGAATGGTTTTTCAATAGCATTTTTGCGGCATAATTTAGGATGTGGGTAAAACCCGGAAACGGAAATGATGGGTAAAATCCGGAAGCGGAAATGGAAACAATGTGGCAAAGCTGTCGGAAACGGAAACGATGGGTAAAAGCTGGAAACGGGGTGAACAAATCAGGGTAAACACCCCAAACTCGTTTCCGGCAAAATTTTACCCATGGAAGGGGGTTTAGGGCTCGGAACGGGTGGCCTCCCATAATTCATAAATGTAGCTGACCTTCCGGTTCCGTCGGGGGTTTCTCCGCCCTGGGGGCAGCCCAAAGTGCCGGAACCGGGGTTCTTCAAGTAGGGCACATCAGGTTCAACACCCCAACTCCGTTCCCAGCAAAATTTCTCTCACTGAAGGGAAGTCTAGGGGCTAGAAATGAGTATTTTAATAACCATATGAGATGCTGACCCCAAGTCAGGGGCTTCTCTATTCCAAGTGTTGCGCCGGAACCGGGTTTCCCATGTAAGTGGCCGATATGGGTCAACACCAACCCCGTTTCCGTTAGTTTCGGTCACTGAAGGGAGGTTTAGAGGCCTGCAGATACCCCACATTCATATGGAAGCACCCTGTCCCATCGAAGCTTCTCTGCCCTGTGGGCAGTCCAAAGTGCTGAAACTGGGGTTCCTCAGTATGTACATCAGGTCTAACACCCCCAACCCCGTTTCCAGCAAAATTTCCCCTCACTGAAGGGGGCTCAGAAACAGTGCACTCATTATTCGTATGAGATGCTGACCCCGGTTCCGTAAGGGGTTTCTCCGCCCTAGAGGTAGTCCAAAATACCGTAAACGGGGTTAGGGTAGACCCTGATGTGCCCTACTTGAAGTACCCCGTTTATGGCATTTTAGAGTGCCCCAGGGCGAAGAAACCCTCGACTTAACCAGTGGGTTAGCTATACATATGAACAAAGGGGAACCCCTTTCCGAGCCCCTAAGCCCCTTCAGTGAGAGAAATTTTGCCGGAAACGGGGTTAAGGGTGTTGCCCCTGATAGGCTCTACTTGGGGGAACCCCGGTTCTGGCACTTTGACTGCCCCCAGGGCGGAGAAACCCCCGATGGAAGCGGGATCAGCTACACATATGAATAATGGGCAATTCTGTTTCCGAGGAACCCCGGTTCTGGCATATTGAGGCCCCCCATGGCGAAGAAACCCCCGGCGGAACCGGGGTATACATATATGAATCATGATGTACCCCATTCCGGAGTCCCTAACTACGATCTTATCTAGTTTAAAGGACTTTGTATCACTTCAATTCTTCCGAAAATGGGTACGATTTTGCCGGAAACGGAGTTGGGGATTTTGACGCTGGTGTGGTCATACTCGGGAACCCCGGTTCCGGCGCTTTGGTCGTTTCTACTTCCGTTTCCGGCTTTTACACATCGTTTCCGTTTTCGTTTCCGAATTTTACCCATCGTTTCCGTTTCCGGATTTTACTTTTCCCTCATAATTTATTCTCGTCTTCCAACACATCAATCAACTTACAGATAAAATCCGGTACTACTGTGCCTGATGCACACCTACCTTTTGTGTGTGCGGTTACTGGCTTGCAGCAAACTCGAATAGTAGCGCATGTTCGCAGATTTTATAGGTTCTTGCATGCGCTGGTTCCATTTGCGACATTTTTAAAGCATAATCTTCAACACATAAATGAGTAAATTACTTTAAATGTGATAAAGTAGCCGGGGGACTTTGTCTGAGCCGGATTACCAACGTCTTAGGCTTAGGCCTCAGTTAGCTATTCACATTGATGCCAGCGCATGGGTTAAGTTCGAGAAAAATGGAGCAAAATTGCGGAGTGAGCGTAGCGAGCGGAGCAATTTTCGTTCCATTTATGCCTTAGCTTAGCCCATGTCTGGCATCAATGTTAATCCGCAAGCAAGAGCGAAGCGAGCGGAGCAATATGAATGCACATTACTAAGCCTAAGCTTAACGCATTAGTAACAGGAGTCAGAAATAATTCTATTTTCCTTCTTAATTCGCTGAAAAACAAAATAAATCGCTGCAAACAATCTCGAAATGGACTGGTGCTCGCCGAGTGGTTAAGACACCATTTCTGAGAAGTTCGACCATCGATGTGATAAGTGAAAAATAAATTTGCCTGAAAATCAGCTATATTAGGTACTTTTTGACGCTGAGCACGAAATTGATGATCGTTTTGCTTGGATCTTAAAATTCATCTAGCTACCGTAACTCAAAGTTTACGGTTTTGTCAATTTTTGCAATATTTAATAGTCCTTGCCTTAGGCTGTGCCCTGTCTTAAGTTTTAGTGATAACCTGCGAAATTTTATCCATTGACCAACCGATAAATGCGGTTTAAGCTACAGAAGAGAAATCTGGGAAAAACAAATTTTTACACTTTACACAACTGTTTAAAGTCGTCTTTTGCTTGATGAAAAATATAAAATTTTACACTAAAATTGGCGTACCGTGCTCAATACATGAGAGCGACAAAAAATTTTTCCACAAATATGTGTTTCTATGTTGAACATATAATCACCAAAAATTACGGGAAAATCCCAGCAGCAGAATTTATCCAGATTTTACTAATTTCTATTGATGCTCTATTCTAATAAAATTGGTGCAAGAATTGATGCTGCATCATCAATATGAGAAGAGAAAATAAGAAAGCTTAATAAAAATAATTCTTATATCTTGTACGTATATGTTAAAAATCAACAGAAAATCACTTTTGGAACATGAGTTATAATGGGTTTTTAATAATATCATTATGTAATTTTTAATCGAAATTATACACAAAAAGTAATGCAACATAGTTGATCCGCGAGCACAACAAATTTACTTTCCGTGAACCTTCTTATTTTAATTGATCCTTAACTCTCGAAAATGCGGAAAAATCTTCGAACTAAAGTAAAGCAGATTTTCTTAACTTTGGCAGAGACGTTATTTTATCAAAATTAGGCGAAAAAATTGATGCAGTATCCACAAACTGTGAGCAAATGATAAGGGATTCTTATATTGTATGTTGTGAAAAGTTTAACGACAATGTCCAATTATGGGTTTCGCTCTTCATAAGTCGAATTTTTAAAATTTTACACAAAAACTGATGCAGCAGACTTTGACAAACGTATAAATTGGAATGCCAGCTATATTTTGTAAAAAAAATTATTTATTTTAGGAAAAAATAGATCAAATAGAAGCTTATATGGCTATTAAACAATAATTTTGTTATTAAAATTTTATGCAAACATTAACAGCACCTTTAATTTGACAAATGACGCAAAAGGTCTTGCAAATTTCTTACTATTTTCTTCCACGCGCACACTGAAATTTCACTTTTTGAAATTTTATATACGAGTCAAGGGCGGATTTAGGCGGGATGGGCGGGGGAGGGGGCGGCCGCCCCCCATAGGCCCAAAAAAGTGCGCAAAATTACGGATTTTTTGAGCGATTTTTGGGTCAAAATGGCTAATTTTTTCCGCCCAAGTCACGGTTCCGCCTCCCCTTTAGGGGTACCGCCCCCTTAAGAAAATCCTGGATCCGCTACTGATACGAGTAGTAGGCACTTATTTAACGTTTATCTCTATGACTTAATAAAATGAATTGGTTGAAAACCTTTTTCCAGTTGGTGTTTTGGCTCAGAAAACTGGATGCATGCATAGCGTAGTGTAATGTATACTTGATTTCATAGTGTTTTTGCATAGATTGACAATACGAAAAATGCTTTCGTTTTTCCTTGCTTTTTGCATGTTGCTGAACTGTAACCGTTTGATTCTCACTTGAGGTGGAGAATGATTTGTTAGTGAATGTTTTGCTGCTAAATAGCCAAGCTACTATGCATGTATTTTGTTTTTTGATTAACTTAAACGTCATTGCATATAGTCTTCTCTGCATGTTGAAATGTTACAAAAACAAAAGCAAATGCAAAGAACAAAATCGTTTACATGCACTGACCAATTTCAATAAATCCGCACCATCTTCAAATAATAACTTTCGGTCTTAGATCTTTTACCACACAATATTTACATGCCACAACATTATTAGTTCATAAATATTAACCAGTATAACTACTATCAGGTCCACATATAGAAGGCAAGAGGGGAGCCTGCCCCACGCAAAATGGAAAATTTTTGATATCCCGAAGGGCGAAAAATTCTTGAAGTACATCTACATATGTATAGTAGCGCCAAAGCAGGTTTTTAGCGTATTTAGGTGCTGGTAAAGCTAAATTTTCTTGGCGCTTCATGCTAAATTTATTGATTTTATAGTCAAGTGTTCTAATCCGCCAAACCGCTCAAATTAAATGTTGAGAATCAGTTTTTCTTATTTACATTACAAAATTGTTCATGGACTGAACGTAATAAGTCACATTTTGATGGCTTTAGTCCAAGATTTTTGTGCACAAATACGCAATACTCAAATTTTCTTCAAAGTTTTTCTTCATCATTGCATCGAGCCCGCCAAAATGACTCAAAAATTTTTTGCCCTTCTCCATCGATTCACAAAAATACATAGTTGCCTTCCCAAGTTTTAGTAAACTAAACTGTCTGCCAAAGTTAAGAAAATCCGCATTACTTTAGTTCGGCAAGTTTTTTCAACAATTTTCGAGAATCAAGGATTGAATCAAAATATGCGAAATCATGGAAAATAGAATTTGTAATGCTCGCAGATTAACTATGTTTTTCGTATTGGGTTTTTGTGTAAAATTTTGGTTAAAATTACATAATGACATTAGTAAAAACCCGTACAACTCATGTTCCAAAAGTGATTTTCTGTTAATTTTTTACAGGCTATGTACAAAATATAAGAATTCTTATTTTCTTGAACTATCTTATATCCTGCTCCCATATTGATGAAGCGCATCAATTCTTGTGCCCAATTTTATTAAAATAGAACATCAAAAGAAATTAGTAAAATCTGTATAACTTCTGCTGCTATAATTTTTTTCCGTAATTTCTGGTGATTATATGTACAACATAGAAATACATATTTGTGGAAAAAAGTTTTGTCGCTCTCATGTATTGAGCACGTTACGCTATTTTTGGTGCAAAATTTTATCTTTTTTATCTAGAAATAGACGACTTCAAACAGTTATGTAAAATGAAAAATACATTTTTTCCAAGATTTCTCTTCTGTATTTTAAACCGCATTTATCGGTTGGTCAATGGATAAAATTTCATGAGTTTATCACTAAAACTGAAGACAGGGCACAGAACAAGGTAATGACTATAAAATATTGCAAAAGTTGACAAAACCGTAAACTTTGGGTTTACTGTAGCTAGATTAATTTTGGGTTTTAAGCGGAATGATCATCAATTTCGTGCTCAGGGTCAAAACTATCCTAAATAGCTTATTTTTAGGTAAATTTGTTTTTCACTTATCACATAATTGCAGATAGGAAGGTCAATTTTCTCAGAAATTGTCTCTAAGACGTCGGATTTCAAATCCAGAGGTTCACAGTTCGAGTCCAACATACTGCGACTTTCTATTCTTCATCTTGAGAAGCCTGACGTACTCCCGTAGTCGAAAAACAAAGATTCACGTAGAATCAATATTCACACACAAAGGGTAGGTGTGCACTAAGCACAGTAAAACCTAAAATCGCCAATTCAGCTTATCTTAAGTTGACACTTTAAACACGATAGACTAAGATGTTAAGAAATGCCGTGAACTTCCATATAGTTTAGTGGTAAAACATCTGCTTGTCGTCAAAGCAATGCGGCTTCGATCCCAGCCGATAACTTTTTATTTAGCGCACTTGACAGTATCTCCCAGCACTGTTAAATGCCTAAATTCAATTTATCTGGGCGGATTATTGCATCTAAGCGTAGGAAAAAAGAGAAGTTTGAAATAATCAATAAATGTTGCGACTATACCTACTTTGTAAACAGGCGCACAGAGCAGGGTTTTGATGCTTTGGAAAAGAAAGTGACTTGCTGTCAGCCAGTAGTAGTAATCTACGTGTGTTAGTCAGATACCGCGGGTAAACCCAAACCTACATTTATGAGTGCTTAATGCCTTTGGCTGATTTGAATTCTCGTCGATTGCACTTCACATATCATTCTCCTAGGTCCAGATGACCATATTTACACTTTATCTTTATCATTTTGGTTCCTTTATCTTGCACATTATCTTTATCTTTATCTTTCTTATATTTTATCTTTATCTTTATCTTCTAGATTTTAAAATTTCAACTTTATCTTTATCTTTTATCTTGCAAAAAATCTTTATCTTTCACAACACTACACCATCCCGTTCAAAAGGAACTTTTCACGCTTGACACTAGCTCATAATTTTTATTGCTTTTTTATAGTATGAAAATCGAAAAATGTACATAAATTCTATCGAAATGTGTGAATGATTAGGTTAATGATTGATATGCTCCTTAAAAAGCAACGGTGGCTCCAGGAGTTTCGTTAGGTGGGATGATTTCTCCAACTTTTCACAATTTTGTTTTCGAGATTTCCGTCAAAACCGAAATTCCCGTCCCTTTTGCTCATAATTATTATCATGTTGAGAGTTAAATCGATAATGGTGCTGCAAGGCCCATCTCAGAAGAAACAAGGTTTGTTGGACTCATTTGGCTGGAAAAGCTTCGAAAACTGCATTAAACATTCAAATAGCTAATGTTGGTTTATTCTATTAATATTTAGCAATGCTGATTGCCTTTTTGTTCAACATAGGCACTCACTTTACACGTCAAAGAATTACTTGGAAAATAAGACATTTTACGTGGAAGATTACGAAAATTTTAATAATACCGCGCTAGAGCGTGACAGGACTCATTTGTTCATAAGCATTAAAACGCTTAACAGTAAACGTTCAATGTTTTCAAACCCAAACCTTTGACCCCCGTTTCAATTGCATTGTGGAATAAATCGTTCACCGAAACTAAATGTGCATACAACGTTTTTAGTCGAAATTTTGGATTTTTGTCTGACGTAAATGGTTGCCAAATCAGGCTTATTTTGATAGCCTCGAAGCGAAGTTTTTACCCGCAAAAGCAGACCGCATCATCAACATGATACTGACTGGCTGAATAATCGGTTGTGTTTATTGACTATAATCAATTTTTGTGATTAAATCGCAATTCCCATTTAATTATAGAATAAGCGATAAATTTTAGATCTTTTTTATATTGTCAAACAATTAGACTAAGCTTAGACACCAATTTTTTTGAATGGCAAATAGTAAATATCGTTTAACATGTGCATAATACAGATGATAAGTAACAAATTGCGTGTAAATTTTACTATTTACCCAGATTACATGGTATATGTCAAATTACGTGAAAATAAAACTTAATCCTACCACGCTAAACCTTCCTTTAGACGTTTCTCATTGAGTGGAATCTAATCAATGATAAGAAAAGTTGCGGGGATTCACGTGTGAGCCTAATTACATATCAGATTTATTTTGGGATATATCCGCACGTGGGCATGGGGAGGCTGTACCATACCGGAGGCGTGGGTAATTCTTTGTTCTTACCGGAAATTTTTTGATGCCAATGGATAGTACTTGATGAGAAACGTTAAAAATGGTGTTTTTTCCGCCATACTATTCATTTTTGAGGCAATTTTTTGACCTTTGAAAAATCTTGCACTCCCCCCTTAGAATTTTGGTTCGCCTACCATTGGACTGGACCCCACCTCTTCCTCTACAATCAGACAGAGTCTTAGAACTAAATACAATTTTTTCTTTATTTGTGATTTTTTGGCGCTAATAGATAGAGCTCGGAAACCTCGAAAAATATGTTATTTATCAATCCCATCAATTTTTCTGCACTTTTTGATCTTTGAAAATGTCTTGACCTCTAGAATTTTGTACGTAGATGCCCATATGCGTGCGTGTATCTGCTTACATGTGCATTTTTATTTTATTGCTTATGTGAAGCGAGTTAAAAGGATATCGTTAAATCGAATCAGAAAAATAAACTAATGTTACTCGTAGGTACGGTAAATGAAAAACAAATGAAAAGAAACAAAACGCTGACAGCATTTCACTTATGCGTTGCCATTATAATAAGCAAACACTTTATGAATCCACTTTATATGGCAGGGCATCTTGCCAACATCGCCATAATGGGGCACAAATCCCTGACCTTGAAGCACACCGAATACTACGGTGTAACGGCCGTTTTCCGGACAAAAGTATGGAGCGCCAGAATCGCCCTCAACTGTAACAACCGCTTGTCAGTTAAAAAACCGCCGATTAAAGATAAGATAGCTCACGCATAGATTGGCCCAGAAGAATCCAGGTCTGGAGGAACATTAGATCTGAGATAGAAAAATCAAATTAAAAATTGATCGATATTTCTTAGTTTATCTAGATACGATCTCAAAACGGGGACGTAAAACAGTTAAAATTCTATCGATCCTGTTTTTGGGAAGGGAGCTGTAAAGGCTTCGACCCCAGAATGAGTGCTGCTATCCCGCGAAACGCTGCCAGATCTTCCTCGGAAATGTTTGACTTTCCAAATAAAAATCATAGAGAATGCGCCATTTCAAGCCCTGTTAGCCAACTTTAGCTCAAAGTGATAATTTTTAATCATTTTTTGATATAGTATTTTCAATTATTGTTGGAAGTGTTCGCGAAATCTAAAGCTTTGATTCCATAGAAAGAGCCCATTAGAAAGGTAAAAAATAGTGCTTTTGATACATTCCCATCGTTTCTATGCCCGGAAAGGCACTTTAGAAAATTCTCTGGGCTGACCCTACAAAATTATCATGATGTGCAATGCCCGCGTAGTTCCGTCCATTTAGGGCTTAGAAACTGCCCAATCGCCTTATTCACTCCTCTTTCCTTCCTGCTTACAAATAACACACATGCCCTACTTGCAATTTACGTCAAATCCTTAGAAAAAACGTCAAAATAAAATTAAACGCCAGCATAATTTTTGAAGGGCAGTAGCTGACAAGCAATTGTTGGGCTAACGATCTGCTGGTAAGCGGTTGGTGGGCGAACAATTATTCGGAGCGATTGATGGCGAACTATTGCTGTGAAGCAGTTGACGGCGAGCAATTTTGAGGGCACAAATGTAGTGCGTTAGCGCTTACCTATAATATACTTAGGTACCTACCCCCAACATATGCGGCCTTCCTACAGTTATTATGGGAAACATCTGGGAAATGCGTTTATTTTAATTGATAGATAACTGAAAAACAGTTTGCGCTCTTATTTTTATCAACACGAAATTCGGAGCTTGTAATGAGCGTGTGAAGTTGATGAGCAACGTTATGAAAATTCATGTTGAATTTCGATGGCAATATTCAGACGGTTCAATATTACCTTCTAATAAAATTTAGCGGTAAGAAATTGCAGCGCTAGAAAATTCTTTAAATATGCTTTTTTGTTTTTCAAAATTTGCAATAGTTCTTGAATTAATGTGTAAAGAGTGCGTAAATCTGTGAATACAAAAACACATTTTTATTGCGTTTTCGACATTCTATATCTGCCATCTTATCCATTTAAGAGTCTGCAAAAAACATAAATGTTGGAAAAGTAATGTTTTAAAAGCTACACGTAGAATTTGACCGCATTTGTGTTAAGTCAATACGGACTTATTTCTAGGAGGTTAAAATCTACGATCTGGTGGTAAGTGTAAATGTTGAATTCTATTGAGTTTTTCATTAGAAATTATTGATGTTTTTATCGTAAATGAAGAAAGAGCTCGCCTAAAACACTGAACAATGCCATTTTTAACGCGAATTTAACGTTTTAAGCCAAAAAGACACTTTAGAGAAAGTTTCTGGTTTCAGGCTCCCCACCCCCAGAATTAACATGCTTTGCTTGTATGTCAATACTGATTGCATAATTTACTCGGATACGGACAGTTTACTGCCCGTTAGGTCCCACGGTTTTGAAGAAGCAATGTGCGGCACTAACAGCCCACTCAGTGTACGGACTGACGTCGCTTTCGGCGATCAAAAAGGTGGCGCAATGTTGTCGGTTATCAATGAGAACCTGGCCCACCCATGGAAATGAATACGGCGGATTTACTCGTTTTCCGTCTATTATTCGCTTCTCTAGGTTGCGCACTGGCATGAAACCGCAATGTCGGATGTATCGCCCATGATCTGTGATGTAGCTGGCGACTGATTCTATATTTAGAAAAAATTTTCGTGCCGAATTTGACGCGAAAGTCAACAGAAATCCAAATATGGATTGTTTTTGAGAATTCGATTTGACTTTTTCGGGATGTTCTTAGCTTGTTTTGGGAAATTTCACATAATGTCCACAATTGTATTGAATGGCTGGCAAGGGGAAAGTCGGCTTGTGAATTTTTTTATTCAAAATGGCCTCAAAACAGGTATAAATCCTAAAGAACCACAAAATCTTTGTTAATCCACAACTTTAAATAATTTTCGAGCAGTTTTTCGATAAAATTTTGATTTTCATCACGTTCAAGCCGTGATTTTGCCTTATTTACCCAAAATATTATATTTTCCTCTGCCGGGAGCCTACGCCAGACAAGTAATTATGAGGATTCGTAGGTTGAGCAGACCGATCGAAAGGGAAAATGCTCTCACACCATTTTAGCAAAAAAAGTATTTGTTGTGTGGTATTTTGACTAAATAACTCTGACCGACCCCCTTCCACCAACAAGCAATAATGTGCATCTATAGCCTAGACGCAAAACCCTTGCCCTCACGTGCATATCATCTAATGTCAAAGACAACTTCGCGTTATTTAAACAGCAAAAATATAAAAACAGATTAATGCTTTTTCTGTTGCTAATGAGAGTTTTAAAAAATAATCATCTTTAACGATCCCTAGCTAATTTTATTTTTTCTACTAAGTTTTAAACACTAACTGAATGTAGACAGGAGAAAAGCCATATTCGCAAACCTGATTTGTAAGAGAACATTTTTATAAAATCAACTACCTACAAGGTCAAGGAACTTAAGCTAATTTGTTGTGTAAACTATATACAACCACAGAGCGTAAAGAATTGGTAACCTTGATTTTAGAGGACAAATATGACCATCTGCAAGGTTTTACAACTAAACTTCATCTCCAGTAAAAACCTAACACACCTGCAGGTTGTTAAGAAAACTTGCACTAAGGTTCGTGATCTGACGTTACATAGAGAAACATCTTATTTTGTACCGCTCTGGATGCAAAACTGGACTTTTTAGCGTAAAATTGGCAGCTCTACAATAATTCAATCTTCAGTGTAATTGAACGCGCCCATGTGCACATGTAGTCAATCTTCAAGGCGCAGAAAAATTTTAAGATTAGGTTAATTCTCAAATCATATCGGCAGGAACTTACAGACAACTATAGTCTGTTTCATTTGTCCGAGAGCA
Source organism: Mermis nigrescens (assembly GCA_036768485.1). Classification (NCBI taxonomy): domain Eukaryota; kingdom Metazoa; phylum Nematoda; class Enoplea; order Mermithida; family Mermithidae; genus Mermis; species Mermis nigrescens. The sequence goes on along the minus strand of JAVLUZ010000154.1, from coordinate 4,638,638 downwards.
TTTTTTGCAAATTTTTCCCGTGGCTACAGTAGGTCTATTTTCCCTACTTACCGTGAGTCATTTAGAGATTATTGTAGCTACCTTGGAAGGAAGGGTTTTTCAATAAAAATTTCTCACGGCATAATTTATTCTCATCTTCTAGCACATCATGCGACATGCGGATAAAATTCGCACATTCAGCTTGTCACAAATCGACCGTTAAACACAATAGACTAGCATTTTAAACATCCCCTAAAACTTCCGCTTAGCATAGTGGTAGGACATCTAATTATCGTCGAAGCAACACGGGTTCTATTCCTGCTGCTAGATTTTATTTATTGCACTTAATGTAGTATGTCACAGCACTGTTTAGATGCTTGAATTGAGTATATATGGACGGTTTAGTGCATAAAAATGTAAGAATAACGGCCACTCGCCCGCATTCAACTTTTCCTTTAAAAAAATTTACTGAAAAAGCTCTGAATAAATGAAACAGGCTATAGTAAAAATATCTTTTCCACCTTAAAGTTTGAAGTTTAGTACTCCAAAACTAAATTAACTTTGAGTGTAAAGAAGCGCGACTAAGTCCGCTGTGTATACTTTAAGAATAGTCCGTGCGACCCTATTTATGAATGGAGAAGCTGACAGACAAAGGGATGATAAAAAAACGGACAGATACCACATTTTTACCCAATAGTCCGAACTTTTCATCCAATGATCTAACTCGATATTTAGTTGAAAGAAACGCGTCAAAAATGCGATGTGTAATCATTAAAACAGGCTTTATTTTTTTATAATATTTTGCATGCCTTAATATGTGACCAGAGGAGCTGACAAATTAAAAAGCATAGAAAACGTGTTTTTATCCACCACCAAAGTGTAAACCATCAATCACAAGAACATACTCCATATTGGCTTAAAATGAACCCGGCCGAGTTTTAACCACAGCCCTTAAAACATAGTACTTTTTCTTTGAGCAGAATTTTTCTGAACCCTTAACCGGAAAAGTTGGCAGACATAAAGCAGTCGAGATCCCGACTAGAATGTGTTTTAAACCCCAGATTTTTACACTCTATATACTGCTGCACGAAAAAAAGGCATTTTAAGCAAAGTGCATCCGAGCATATTCAATTTTGTATTTTTTAAAAACTCTAGACTGAAACATCTAGTAAAACCGAGTTAGACAACTGTGGTATAACATCATCACACATTTATATGCTGTAACGTTGCGCAAAAACTTTACATGCTCATTACAAGCCGAATATTGATTGTAAAGTAAAAAAATTACCTGATGTTTGTTATTTTAACTATCGTCAAAACAAACCCGCACCTCTTAGATGTGTCCCAGCCCTATATTGCCGTAGGGGGGTGACTCAGTGGCACCCAAGCACATTATACGCAAACGCTAGATGAAAACATAGAATAATCGTAATTAACGATAGATAAATAAATTTCGGTATCCTTGATTTAGAAATGCTGATCTTTCTCTTTTTATTCATTAGTCTTTCGAGCAATTGCATTCGCACAGCAACTTGTCATGATTGATGAAATCAATAAATATTAGATATTTGCATCAAAAATTTCGGAATAGTACATAATAAAATTCTTAACAATATCTTAAAATTAAGCTAATTAGTTTTGCAGAAATAAGAAAGTTATGACACAAACAGCGAGTAAAATATAAGAAATAAATATATATCATTTTCCCATTAATTCTCAATCAAAAAACATGAAAAAGTCAAATTCCATAGTCTGTTTCACACAAGTTCGGTTATGAATTTTAAAACTTTCACCGACAAAAAGCTGACAGAGTGCGATTATACCATTGATCTGATATATAATTATCGTAACCCTCGGCTTACTGTCGATGAAAATTCTTAGAATTTATGCACGAAGTTATGTGAAACAGACTATAGAAGCGAATAGGTAATTTTATTATGCTTACGAATCTTGCCCGGGCAGTACATCTCAAAGTATAAAGCATCGCCAAAAACTTCTTGCACACCAGGTCCAGTCATACCGTAATTATCAGCCGGTAAGAAACTCAGAGACAAAACGCATTGCTTCACACTGTTCAAAAAAGTTATTGAAAGACAAGCCGGGATATATCGACAATCCAGTATACATTGTAGGATATGAGTGATACCATAAATAATTACGATTATATCTTCAATGTGAAATGCTTCGCGAGTGTAAAGGACGCAAGGCTGATTGCGTGAATCTGGAAAAATGTAAGGAAGATAGAAAGGAAAGATCGGCCATTCGATCGAACATGACCACGCAGAATATAAATTATAAGAATGAAACAGTAGGTATGATATCGGATTATAATAAAAGATTGTTTTATTCAATAAGAATGATGCAGGAACAGTAACAAAATTCCTTGAACTTCTTGTTGAGTAACCTAGATAATTCGAAAGTATTATCGGTTCAGCCGATCGGCGCGTTGAGGATGCACACTGAAGACTGTGTAAGGGAAGCTAGTTTTGAGGCAAGATTCGAAATTTGAATTCAAAAACAGGCGAAGTAGATACGATCCAATGAGTGAACGAACTAACTGACCAGACGATCACTTAATCACGTATCTAGAATTTTATTTGTGGAAGGCCGAAAGTTTTGAAACCAAATACCTCGCGAAACCTCCCAAAATCAGACAGGAATAAATTGCGGTAAAACTTTTTTAGAAAAATTTTAAATTTCGCCGCTTTATTTCATACTCATATCCTAAAAATCTGTCGTTAAAACTGATTTATCAGTATTCAATCCATAAACAGTTTTTTTCCATTTTTTTCCTTGGGAGACACGACATTATGTAAGAGACAATTGTTTCAATGTCAGGACCAACTTACGTTCATTAGCTGAATAGCGTCACTTGAAACGTTATAGTAAATCTAAAACACACTTATTCTGTAATTTTCCGAGATGTGAAGTTGTTAAGCCTTCAAATTGATATTGAAGATTCGACAGCGAAATGTGGGACGCAATGTAAACAAATTAAGCGACTGAAAAAAATCACTGCAAAGAAATTTTATAAAATTATATAATTTATTATTGCATTAAATTGTACGAATAAATTTCCTGTATTAACAAGCTACTATTATGTTCTGACTGTTAAACATTATCAATCTAATACATTTATGACAAATACATAAGTACATATGTACCTTATCTTTGTTTTATCCAACAGACATGCCAATGATTCAGATGACTCGAAACATACATTACTCGTGCACATGTTGATTCAATATTTTTAAAACCTCAAATAGGTAAGGAACAAGGTAAGCCATGTTCTATTTGTTAATGCAGTATGGATAGTAATAAAACGTGCTCAAGAGCACAACAGCTTTGAAAAGGTAAAATGCGGACTTAAGATTTTTTATGTTCGTTACTTAAGCCGTTGGTTCCATAAGAAAATACCTTGAATTCCTCCTGCAATTCCATTTTGACTCAAAGTCCTTGCTTCGGCAAATAATCTTTCCAAATATTGCAATTCCATTTCTGATTCGACTTTGACTACTTAAATGATGTGAATTGTCAGGAAACGATGAAGTTCCAATAAGAGTAATTGTTAAAAGAAGGTTTTTCAAGAGCAAGGTGTGTTCAGGGCGGATTTAAGGAGGGATACGGATCCATGAGATGAAAAATGGATATCTATTTATTTTGCATTAATGTTTCGACATTCCTTTATACTAATTTCTCAATCTTTCGATTTTCAGTATATAATTTACATTTACTTACTTTCTTGGCGGCCCGAAAGTCATGTTTTTGCGCACAGGAACAATTTCGTACAAATATGTTTCGTGAATTACTAAAAATTTTTGAAGCATAAACATTTATTTTAGCACATCATCTCTCGTTATTTATATGCAAACTTCAAAAACTTTTTTTATCGCCTCGCGTCCAATTTGGCAAGTGCATAAATTCAGATAACAGATCATCATGCACTTCAAATTTTTGAACATCAATTTGCCGAACTTTAGCGATTTTCGGGGGGTTTCACGCCGGATTTCCACTAATTAAATAAAAACGTAAGCAATTTTTTTGCACAAAAAATATTCCTAAAGTTTTTTGGAAAATCTTTTACAAAGAGGTCTGTAATTAACCGCATTCTTCGTTTGCCTTTACGCGTTCGCGACTATCAAATTTTGTTTGACATAATAGATATCGTAATATTATTTAAGCAATTGTACTATTATAATTCATACTTTAACTTAATCATCGAGTGTCGTTTGATTTTTAATGCGTATTCTTAAAGATATTTTCTTGTGCAATTGAATGTCTTTTCTTCAATGCATCATTCATAAGTAATTTGTTTTTGTTCATTTTTTATATATGCATTTTTGTGACACTTTTTGTTTAATTGATTATATTTTTTATGTAACATTTCATTTGTTTGTTCAATTTTATTGATGACGAATAAATTTTGATTTGATTTGATTTAAAAATGGAAATAATTTGTAAATATTAACTATTTAAAAGACTATAAAACGCTATTTCGCACGTTAATAGCGAATTTCAGACCTATTTCTGACTGTTTAAGGAAAGGTTAGGGTACCGACTAGACAGGCACTTTAGAAGGGGAGTTTGAAGGTATACACCCCAAAAGAAAAAATTGAAAAAATTTTGGCGAAAATGAGGTAAGATAGGTTAAAATGGATAGAAAAAAAGATATTTTCAGAGGAAGTGCTTGTACTCAATATGAGACTGTGAACCTTATTTTTACGCTAAGTTCGCATCAGGACATTATGAATTAAAGAAACTTCTGGCTGGCCCTTTAGACCGGCTGGCCCTCAGGTCGTCCTTTCTGTGCATCTCTGGTATCGACCTTCTTCCTTTCAAGAATCTTGTAACTACCACAATCAAATGCGTACTATACCCGTTAACGGCTTGAATTATTATGTATTGCTAAATTCATAAATTACTAATAAATTGTGAAAAACACTATTTCAATTTTGTCATCACCTTCTATTACGTTATTGATGCGTGATTACAAGTACCTATATTCGTCCTTTTTTGTTCCATCGTAGCATTTTTCTCTGCCAGTATACTAGTATTTTGAATAAAGACTAATTAATGAATACCGAAATAGCATGGAACAGGCACGCAGGCACATGAGGGAGTTTGGGTCAGATCCCCGAAAAAATGAGAAATTTTTTAAGGAAAACGAGACAAAAAATGAAAATCCAAAATTTTCTTCAAAATTGCCTATTATATGAAATTGCCTTTTAAGTGTAGATTAACATCGTATTGTAGGCTCTTTTTGCATTTACGTCAGATTTTGACGTCATTCTTGCCCAAAAAAGCACGCTATGACCCCAGACCGACCATACAGCGCATATATGGCCGGGACTAGAACCCACGCTTCCTAATTACAGGTCAATCGTTTTTCTATACAACTACACCCAAGCGTAAGCTAAAGATCAAAAACGGTGCCAAAAAAAGAAGGAACTTCAAAATTTATTCGAAAGCACGAGAAATAGTATTCAGATTATGTTATCTCTTAAGTAAATTTTGCCTTTTAAGCAATTTTTGATTAATTCTTATGCTAAAAACGATATTTAGCAACCTAAGTTTAGTGACCGTACTTTAAAATGTGCTCACATCCTCCCCCCATCAAGAAATCCTGGTTACCGGCCTGCTACACCTAATGCCCGTACCCACTGATTCGAAGGGCGGAGGGTGCACCGCAATCCGAGAAGTTTAAAGTACAATTGGTGTAAAAAGCGTCGTGCTTTCGCATTTGAACATAATAAGTTTTTTAATTTAATAAATGTTGGAAATCATGTTCGGATACGCTTCTCCATGGGCAATTCTGACGTTCAGAGGTAATTTTGGTTTATAAAACCATAAATTTGCAACTCAGAAAAAATGTTTACACAGTGATTAATCCGCACCCCCGGTTAAGACATACTGACTGAGGGATAGTCATCTAGCAGTGATTAAGGAATTGGCTCCAACGATTGTGCGATAATATTATTTACTCCGATATACAATTCTAAAGCTTTTATGCACCTTCAATGGTCAGTATTTGAGTATTGAGGACGGTGAAACCCAGTTGCCACTAACTTATTTCTGAATCAAAAAGCGTAATATCAATTGATTTAATTAATTTTTTAAATAATATTTTTACTTAAATTACTAATAAATAGAGACAAAGACTCCACTTCTAAACTCGTAGCGAGGTTTTAGAAAAAGTCAACTCAAAGTGACTTTTACAGCTACAAGTCGGCTAATAGCAGCTGAAGTTAATATGAAGCAGACATAATCCTGAAGTAATGCTTCGTAAAAAATAATTTATTGTGCATTTATGTAAAATGGACAATACAAGAGCGTGCGACGGAATATACGATAAAGTCAATTATTATCTATCATTGTTTAATCCACATAATTGATCGTAATGATTTTTCGCTCTAACACACAAACGTATACGATATCAGGAATGAGTTAATAAATCGTAGAAGGCGAGGGTAAGTGGCACAGGCGCTAACGTAAACGTAATATCAATCGAAAGCCATGTAATGTACGTATGCCATCCGCTTTGCATTAAGTATACTTATTGATTTTAAAAAAAGAGAATAAACGCATTTTATATCCTTCTTGTGAGACTTTTTACCAAAGTACTTAAATGACCTTAATGTCATTTTGGTATTTGGCAGTTATGAAAATTTTAAAGCTGTTTTAACTAACGCAAAAATCCGCATAAGAAATTTGAAATACGACATTTATGCAGCGAAACAAAGAGTAAGGGGACTCAAACAGTTCTAAGTGTTTAAGGACACAGCATTAAAACGTGGAAAAAAATCTGGAGACTTACAGTATTGAAAACAAGCCTGAATATGAACAATTTACGAATTAAGAAAAGAATCTGTTACCACTCGGTAAAGTTGAAACCTCATTTTTTGTCAATTTGAGTTTATCGAGTTCTAGAAAATTCACGTATTAGCTCAATTAATCCGTATGCACTTGGCCGTGTTACAATTAAAATGATATAAATTTTAATAAATAGCTCATCGTTCCTCCTAATGCTTTCTATAGTTAAATGCATTATGTTGTAATACACAAACATTATTTCACACACATATTCAGATCATTTTTAAGACTTAGCGGTAGTGTACTAGACAGCAGTAGGGCCCACGTTAGCATTTGTGCAGAATAGGGTGCACAACCGCTAGCATGGGCATAACCGCTAAGTAGTGCTTAAAAATTACCTAGTACACTACCGCTAATCTTAAAAATAATGTGAAAAGCATCTGAAATAATGTTTGAGTATTACAACAAAGCAAAGAAAAATCGCTCCGACGGAACAAAAAGGTAAATATACTTTAATTTCTTCATTGTTTAGGATGTAAAAGGAGGGGACTATGGAAAATTTCTCTATATGCGCAGAAGCCATAGGAATGTGCTGAATAGTTAGACTTCCCCTAAACGACGCAAAAATTGAAGTATATTCTGCGGCCTAGCGCGTTTCTGTAGATTTTCCGTAGTAATTTCGATTACGATGGCGAGTATACTTTATTTTAAAAAATTTTGAAGAAATTTTCTGTGATTTTCCATGCAAAGTATTGAGTTAAGCATGCAGGTGTCAAGTTTACACTATTATCTTTTACGCTAGAGCATTGTGGAAGGCCAAGATTTCATTAAATAAATAATACATTGATTATTTAATACTTAAAAACATTTTGTGACTACACCCCCGTTTATCACAGGCCGCAGAATATACTTCGATTTTTGCGCTGTTTAGGGGAAGTCTAACTGTTTAGCACATTCCTATGGCTTCTGCACATATAAAGAAATTTTCCCAAGTCCCCTCCTTTCACACCTTAACAATGAAGAAATCCAAGTATATTTACCTTTTTTGTTCCATCGGAGCATTTTTCTTTGCCAGTTCCCTTCTTTTATTTAATACTTCAGGCCATATATCCATAAGTGAGCATCGCCGAAATTCTAGGGGGTGCAAGTAGCTGAAGAAATTTTTTTTCGTCTCGAATCCTTTACACTAAAACGATCACAGATCGATAAATATTGCGTTAAAAGTGAAAAAAATTTGCATTTTGAGATATTGTAGCCCTCTAGCTTATAAAACCAATTGGATTGCACAGAAACCAAAATTGAGTTAGATAAGCTCTAGGACACGCTAAGAGTGAAAAACCCGTATACTGTACACTTTTGTGCAACAACAATTGAGTGAAAAGAAATTTTGAGGTCAGATTCGTAATCTACAACTCATGGGCAACATTGAAAAAAGGGCTCTCCGCAAATTTGTCGATACCCTAATGCTCCGGGCGGAAAAAGTGCTTCTCACAGTAAACTTTACACTTGTGCTAATAATGCAATATTGGGTGTATAGAGACAAAATAAACTAGGATCTGTGACACTTAAGGTCAGGGCACATTTTAAACATAATCAGCATGTTCCGCCTACTTAGCTTAGTAGCTGAAGAAATTTCGCTTTTCGTCCCGAACCCTTTACACTAAAACGATGACAAATCGAGAAATATTGCGTTTAAAGAGAAACAAATTTTTTCGTTTCGAGATATTGTAACCTTCTACATTATAATGCCAATTGGACTGCACAGAAACCAACATTGAGTAAGATAAACTTTAGGACACGCTAACAGTAAAAAAACCCGTATACTTTACACTTTTATGCAATAACTATTGAGTGTAAAGAAATTTTACGGTCAGATTCGATAATCTACAACTCAGGGGCGACATTTAAAAAAATTGGCCCTCCGCCAATTTCTTATACACAATGCTCCGGGCGGAAAAGTGATTCTCAGAGTAAACTTTACACTTGTGTTAATAACGCAATATTGGGTATATAGAAAAAAATAAACTAGGATCTGTAACGCTAAGGTCAGGGCACATTTCAAGCATAATTAGCATGTTCCACCTACTTAGCGGAGTAGCTGGAGAAATTCCATTTTTCGTCTCGAACCATTTACACTAAAACGATTACAGATCAAGAAATATTGCGTTGAAAGAGAATAAAGAAAAGTGTTTTGAGATATTGTAACCCTCTACATTATAAAACTAATTGGACTGCACAGAAACCAAAATTGAGTAAGATAAGCTGAAGGACATGCAAAGAGTAAAAAACACGTATACTTCAAACTTTTGTGTAATAACGATTGAGTGTATAGAAATTTGAGTCCAGATTCGTAATCTACAAGTCAGGGGCAACATTTAAAAAAATTAGCCTCTCGGCAAATTATATGATTTTGCTTACACTTTACGCACTCATTGCTAACTCGGTATTTAGTGTAAACAAAAGAAAAATAACACCAGCATCGAATTTTTTAATTATCTATCGATTAAAAACTGCCTCTCCCAGAGGTGTGTCGTTGTTGCTGTGAGGGGGGACGCAAATTTCGCACTCGCTGTGATAAACATACGAGTATAAGAAAAAGGACGGCTATTAGTATATTATAGGTAGCGTCATCGCGCTACCTATAATAATTTAATCAACTTCAGAAGAGTATTAACAGAGTGGAAGAAATAATTTTGTTATGAAAACGATGAGCCTTTATTGAAATTTATATCAATTCAATTGTAACACGGCCAAATGGCTGCAGATTAATAGAGCTAGTACGTTATTTTATTGAACTTGATAAAATCAAATGAACAAAATGGAGTTTCCACTTCACCGAGTGGTAGACGGATTCTTTCCTAAATTTTAAGCCATGTGGAAAACCTCATAATTTTTTTACAATTCGGGCTTGTTTTCAGGGCAATAATTCTTCAAGAATTCTTCCTAAATTTTTGACGTATTTTCCCTCAAGAGTTAGAATCTGTTTGAGTCCCCTTACTTCTTTATTTCCCCTTACTTCACTCTTTTTGCTATTTCGAATTTCTTATGCGGATTTTTACTCTAGCTGAAACAGCTTTAATAAATTTCCCAACTGCCAACAACAAAACGGTAAAGTCATTTAACTGCTTTGTTGAAAAGTTTCACAACAAAGACGAAAAATGTGTTTATTTACCTTTTTTAAATTTAGGTATATGCAAAACAAATGACATACGTTCATTTCGATTGGGGTGCACATCCGCTAACGTGGGCACATCCGCCAACTAGTTCACTACCGCTAATTCTTAAAAATGAGCTAAATAGTATCTGAAATAATGTTTTATTCTCACAACATGTATATTCAACTTTAGAAAAGCATGAATAATGTTATGGAAATGATTTTATTATGAAGACAATGAGTGTAATTCTTCGGTACTATTTACTATTGTGCCACCACATAATGCATGCTGACTGAGAGTGCTAATAAATAAATTTACAAAATTTTATAAATTCAAATCGCAACTCAACGAGACACAAATCAAGGTCTTTACTTTACTGGTTGATAGACGGACTCTTTCTAAATTTCTGTCTTTGCGGAAAAATCGGTACTTAGTTTTCATAATTAAGGGTTGGTGCATAAACACCTAATCTCTAAACTCTTATGCGAATTCTTGCATTAGCTGAAATAGATTTAGTTAATTTTTTATTGCCAAATATATGTTAAAGACTCATAAAGTCAATTCAGGTAATACGTGGGAGCACCGAATTTCTGGGGGCTGCAAGATATTTCAAAGGTCCAAAAATGGCCTTAAAAATTGTAGAATGGCGAAAAAACACAATTTTTCAACGTTTCTCATCGAGCACTATCCATTGGCATCAAAAAATTGCAAAAAAAAAACAAAAAAATCAAAAATTGAATTCTGGTGGCTATTCTGGTTTCTAGGGGGGGGGTTATTTTGGTTTTTCGGGAGGTGCATACCCCCTAACCCCCCACGCCCAGGTGTGTTTCAGGTGGTCATGATGGTAGTTTGTTTCATTGAATGCCTTTTATTTAATAACGAGAACCTTCAATCTAATGGACCATACTAATGAATTGAGAAATTCTATGAACATGAAATTGACAATAAAGTCGTATAGCTACTTGGTTAAAAAGTAACTCTCTGTACAAAATAACTTTTTTCCAACTTTAGACACATAAATGCAAAACGAATGGCATACCTAATCGTACATTACATGGCTTTCGATTGATATTACGGTTACGTTAGCGGTTGTGCACTAGTTAGCGGTAGTGTGCTAGTTAGCGGTTGTGCTCTACTCATAGTAAGCGGTTGTGCCCACGTTAGCGGTTGTGACATCTACCCATTTGTGCACCCCAATCGATGGCGAGACGTGACAAAACGAAAAAAACTGAATAAAATTCTATAATTATATACATTCGTGCTATTCATAGGTACTATAGTCTGTTTTATTTATTCGAGAACTTTTTCGGTAAATGTTTTTGAAGGCTACAGTATGCTTGATTAGGTGATTTACTGCGACTGGACAGAAAAAGTTGAGTGGGGGCTAGCATTCGCCTTTCTTTCATTTTTAATGCACTAAACTGTCCATATAGACTTAGTTCGAGCATCGAAACAGTGCTGTGACAAAGTACAGTAAGTGCGCTAAATAAAAATCTTGCAGCAGTAATCAAACCTGTGCTGCTTCGAAGACAATCAGATCTACTACCACTACGCTTAAGCGGAAGTTTTCGGCCATGTTCAAAATGCTTGTGTCTTGTGTTTATCAGTCGATTTATGACAAGCTGAATAAGCGAATCCCATCCGTATATCATATGATCTGCTGGAAGACGAGAATAAATTATGCCGCAAGAAATTTTATTGAAGAACCCTTCCTTCCTTTGTAGGTAAGTAGATAAGATATAGTTACTAGGCCTCGAAAAAGATTTGCTGAAAAAGGTCTCGGATAATGGAAACAGACTGTAGTTGAGGTAAAGATACATATATTGGGAAAATTAAAACAAAAGCAGAAGAGAAGAAATCAAAGCATTCTTGACGAATCATGAATGAAACGAATGATAAGACAGCTTGACATCAATGTTAATTATAGTGATATAGCATGGTGTTCCCGCTATTGATATTTGAAAAATTTTCCGTTATAGAGTTCCTAAAATGTAATGTGTAATGATAACGTCGATAGTTTTGAAGATTTTGAAATTTTGGTCTCACTCATCCGTAACTATTTAAGATGATACACCATGAAAAAAGAAGAACAATTTGCACAAACGACACCATAAATAATTATTAGCGCGTTAGCTACTACCTTCAATGTACTCGGTAGGTACGCCCGATCCCCCTACAGCTATAACGGAACATATCTGGAAGATGCGATTTATTTGAAAAGATAGATAATGAAAAAGTCGGTTGTGGTTTTTTGTTTACACTTAATACCGAATGTAATGAGCGTAAAGTTTTGACGTAACGTCATAAGATATACAAACCTGTCAAATTTCTGCCCAGCTTGTACACAACTCAGCGTAAAAGCCTCATGCGATTCAATGATATAGAATTGTAAAGAATGAAATTCTCTAGAGGATAAATTTTGTAAAATAATTTTGCATAACTACTGAGGAGTAGTGTAAAGAGGGAAAAATCTGAGGGTGAAAAAACGTATTTTAGTCGAGTTTCGACTTTTTTATGTCTGCCAACAATTGCGGTTATAAGTCGCGTGAAAAAATATTACCTCTTAAACATAACCACAATCGTGGAAAGGAGTCTGTGTATCGGTTTAAAGTTTTCACTCCGCCGGCTTATGGAAAAACCCCTTACATTTTTCACTTCAATAACTTCATCGATTATGAATCAGGCCGCGCGAGTATCTAACGATTACGTCTCAATAATGGCACATGGCACTTAGAAGCGTTTCTTTAAACTCAATACAGAATTAGGTCTTAAGGTTTAAAGTTTTTACTCTGACATGAAGGGACATGCTTTATGCTGATTTTGTGTCAGCCACGTCTCCGGTTGAGAATCGACTTGTGCAGATTACTTTGAAAATCAAGTATCGTATCGGCGATTACAAATCGCAGTTGGTCTCAATTCTCTATACTCAATACTCGAGTTATTTCATGTGTAAATTACCAGCTCTGTGGTAAAAAAACGTTTTTGTAATTATTTTGTTCACTATGTTCTCCGGTTGTAAATTGGTATGTCTGGACTAATGTGTAATAACGAGAAAGTCTGAAGAGTTACATGTTGCAGTAAGATGCGTTTCTTTACACTCAATATTGAGTTAATCCTGGAGGTGTACAGTTTTAATTCTAGGGTGAATAAGACGTTTTCTTGACAGTTCTGTCCGAGATTTTCTTCCCTTATGAATAGAAGCATGGTCATAACTCTACTTTGCGCTTGAAGGTCACACATTCTACTCGACGAATTATTTTTGCTCTCAACGAAAGTGTAAAGTAATTCACCCTGCAGGTTCATTAGGCTCGCAGTGTGTTGTGGAAAGTCAATTTTCATACTAAAATGTTGTTCATAACGCCAGTATCACGAATCAGATTTTGGAAATTCTTTGCACTTGGCAGTTGTGTAAAGTTTACACTGAAATGTAGCTTTAGCTCACGGTAAGCCACGAGGTTCAAATGATTAAAAGAGTTAAACAATGGGAGAACGACGTAATTTTTTACATTAAGGATAGTTAAGACCAATTTTTCCAAAGTTGAATCTTCATCGACATATTTTTTCAAGGAAGGATCAGCGTACTTTTCCGAAAAAATGAGATTCTAGGTTTGAAAAAAGCATTAAACAAATTCCTGTGGATCCGCTTTACTCAGCAAATAATTTTCGATCACGACGTAAAAATTTAAATATTCGTGTATCTCAATACTAAAAATTTGAAAAAGAAAAGTTTAAAATTTTAATATAGTAATCCTCTTGGTTTGAAATTTTGCGTTGCTATACTCGACCGTTTGAATTTTTATGTTAAACATACGTATGAAAAAGAGCATCGTCCTTTACACTGTTTAACTTTTGAGTCATTCGAGCCTCGACAGTAACAACAATTCAAACAATATTAACGTAATTTTTCAAAACTTTGATTGACGTATTTTCCAAAACTTTGATTAATGTATTTTTTCAAAGTTCGATTGATATAATTCTTCGAAAAACGAGATTGACGTATAAGTTTTCAGAAGAATTTGAAGCGAAATCACTGTCAAAAACACCAATATAACCTGCTTTCCGATTTTCTAATTTCACATACAGTAGCTGCTCAAAAAAGCGCCCCAATAGAATACATAAGCATTACACTTATGCAGATTTTGTAGTGCTGTGTAGTGCACTGCGCAATACTAAACGGCATGCAGTGGGGTTAGGGAGAGCTGATTTAGGGTAAGGGTACCTGAGGTGAGTCAGGGTGACCCTGAATGAGGGGTTGACCCTGTTATGCAACTAAAATTAGAATATCTCAAGATTAGCCACACGTATGGTACCTGTTTATCTCTCGGATGATTGACTCTGGATGGGTGCTTCCTGAGAAGGGGTGACCCTAAATAGACTAAATATCAAAATGTTTTACGAAACCAGTGTTTGTACCTATTGAGCCGAAATTACGGATTTAGAACGATAAGTAGGAGTCTCTTCGAGCCGGTCAGCTTTTTTAAAATTCTGTTTCGCCAATCAAACCATGCCCCAGCACCGACCGTTCCCATCTGGCCGACTGGAAATAATGATGAAGCCATTTGTGCATTGAAAACGTGATACATTAACGAGACTTTTATCACAAATGGGACGTCTGAAATGGAATAGACTTTAATAGGAATCCTTTAAGCCGAACAGATTTTCGAAATTTTTTTAGACTGACATCACCACACCGCCGACCGTCCCACCGGACCGACAAGACCATAGTTTATATAACAGAAAGCCAATGACTGGTATAATTCCCTTTAAGCCAACCAGTTTTTAAAATTTTGTATGGCCGACAATACCACATCAACGACCGTCCAATCTTGCCGAATAAATTCAAATTTTGTCAACAGAAAATTCATGAGCAGTGGGAATATCTTTAAGCTGAGGAGATTTTCAAAAAATTTCCAAGCCTGGCTGCATCATATCACCGACCTTCCCATCTGGTCGACTATATTCAAATTTTGTACCAGCAAATTCAAAATCAGTAGGAAAATATTTTAAGCCAACCAGATTTCTAAAAGTTTTTTCGACCGGCCGACCGACCATTCCACATCACTGACCATCCCATCCGGCCGACTAGATTCATATTTTTGTGCGAGCAAATCCATTATCAACGGAAAACCATTTAAGCCGATCAGATTTTTGAGAATTTTTTTTCTGCCTGACTACACCACAGAACCGACCGTTTCATCTGGCCGATTAGACTCGAGTTTTTATGGCAGGTTTTATTGCTAGTACAATACCCTTTAAGCCGAGCAGATTTTTGAAATTTGGTCGGCCGACTATACAGCATCAGAGACCGTCCCATCTGACCGACTAGATTCAAATTTTTGTAAGAGGAAATCCAGGAGCAGTGGGAATCCCATCAAGCCAACCAGATTTTTGAGAAATTTTTATGACTGAACACATCACATCACCGACCATCCCATCTGGCCGACTAAATTCGAATTTTTGAATCAGAAAATTTATGATCAGTAAGAATTCCATTAACCGGACCAGAGTTTTAAAAACTTTTTTGCGACCGAAACACATCACCGACCTTCCCCCTCTAGCCGACTAGACCCAAGTTTTTATCACAGAGAGTGTTTGACTAGTATAAAACCCTTTAAGCCGACCAGATTTCTGAAAGTTTGTTCGACCGACCATACCATATCACCAACTGTCCCAACTGGCCGACTAGATTTAAATTTTTGTAAGAGAAAATTCATAAGCAGTAGATGTCTCTTTAAGCCGACCAGACTTTTGGAAATTTTTGACGACTAAATCACATCATTGACCGTCCCATCTGGTCGAATAGATTCAAATTTTTGTAACAGAAAATTCATGAGCAATGGAAATTCCTCTGAGCCGACCAGCTGTTTTAAGATTTTTTGAGTAGTTTTTGGCCGAAATTGGAGGTCGTTTACCCCCCCCCGTGTGTGCACAATTTCCTTTCAGGCCACTGATTCCGTGAAATTGGTTTGACCCAGTGAATCATATCACTGGTCAAATTCCTAAAATTACTCTTAATCAGTAAAAGTACGCACTCTGCATTATTGTTGGCAAGTCTATAATATAACAGAGACCAACTTACTCAGGTAGGTATTTAGAATTCCATCTTTCTGTTAATTTCAGTAATGCATCTCTTATAAAAATTGGGGTCTAGTCGGACAGATGGGACGGTCGATGATGTGATAAGGTCGGTCCAAAAACAAATTTAAAAATATGATATTTGGATGGCCGGTCAAAAAAGTTTTTTAATAATCTGGTCGGCCTAAACATAAAACTACTGATCATTAATATTCTGGTACAATAATATTAATCTCGTCGGCTATATGGGACGTTGGGTGATATCGTAGGGTCAGTCAAACAGAATTCCTAAAATCTGGTTAGCTTAGAGAGAATCCTACTGCATATGAATTTTCTGTTATGAAAACTTGGATCTAATCGGTCGGATGGGACGGTCAGTGATGTGGTGTGGTGTGGTCGTCAACAAATATTTAAAAGCGCTGTTTGCATAAAGGGGATTCCTACTGCTCATGAATTTTCTGTCAAAAATTTGAATCTAGTCGGTCAGATGGGATGGTCAGTGAAGTAGTATGGTCGGTCAAACAAAATTTCAAATATTTGGTCGGATTAAATGGATTCCTGCTGATAATGAATTTTCTCGCACAAAAATATGAATTTAGTTGGCCTGATGGGACAGTCGGTGATATGGTAGGATCTATCAGACAAAACTTCAAGAATCTGGTAGATTAGGGGGATTCCTACTGCGCATAAAATCCGTGTTACAAAAATTTAAATTCAGTCCGCCAGATTGGACGGTCGGTGATGAGGTAGAATCGATTAAACAAAATTTCGAAAATCTGGCCAGCTTAGAGATATCCCTACTGCTCATGAATTTTCTGTTATGAAGACTTGGGTCAGGTCGGCCAGGTGGGAAAATTCAATCAGCTTCGAGGAACTGCTCCTGATCGTGGATACTCGCACAAAAATTTGAATCTATTCGGTCAGATGAGACGGTCAGTGAAGTGGTATGGTCGGCCAACCAAATTTCAAAAATCGAGTCGGCTTAAAGGGCATCATTGTACTATCATAAACCTGCTATAAAACCTTGAGTCCAGTTGGCCAGATGGGACGGTCGGTGTTGTGGTGTGGTGAATCAGAAAAAATTTTTTAAAATCTAGTTGGCTTAAATGTATTCCTGCTGATGATGGATTTTCTCAAACAAAAATATGAATTTAGTTGGCCTGATGGGACAGTCGGTGATATGGTAGGATCGATCAGACAAAACTTCAAGAATCTGGTAGATTAGGGGATTCCTATTCCAGATGGGACAATCAGTCGATGTGGTAGGGTCCATCAAACAGAATTTAAAAAAACTGGTCAGTTTAGAGGGATTTCTACTGCTCGTAAATCTTCTATTGAAGAAATTTGAATCTAGTCGGCCAGATGGGACAGCCCGTGATGTGGTATGGTCGGTCAAACAAAATTTTAAAAATCTGGTCGGCGTAAAGGGATTCTAACTGCTCATGAATTTTCTGTTGTAAAAATTTGAATTCAAACAGCCAGATGGGACGGTCGGTTATGTGGTATAGTCGGTCATACAAAATTTCAAAAATCTGATTGGCTTAAAGGGGATTATACCAGTCATAGACTTACTGTTATATAAACTTTAGTCTAGTCGGCCATGTGGGACGGTCAGCGATGTGATGATGTCAGTGTGAAAAATTCCGAAAATCTGATCGGCTTAAAGAAATCTATTCCATTCCAAATGGCCCATTTGCGATAGAAGTCCTGATCACTGTATCAGGTTTTCAGTGCACAAACGGCTTCTTCAATGATCCTTGTCGGTCAGATGGGACGGTCGGTGCTGGGGTATGGTCTGGTCGGCCAAACAGAATTAAAAACGCTGGTCGGTTCAACGAGACTCCTTTTTGAGTATCTACCTACCGTATGATTGGAAAATATTCGTTCTACATAACATAAATCCGGAATTTCGGTTTATTTGGTACATACACTGGTTTCGTATAACATTTTGATTTTTAGTCATTCAAGAGTCACCCCCTTCTCAGGAAGCACCCATCAAGAGTCATCAACCTAGATATATACAGGTATCATAAGCGTGTGGCTAGTACATATCCGCTCCATACCAGAATTTTTCAACTCAATCGGTCCGCTGGTTCCTAAGATATTTTAGATTTAGTTGCATAACTGGGTCACCCCCATTCAAGGTCACCCCTGTCTCACCTCAGGAACCGTTACTCTGGATCAGCGTTTCCCTGACCACATTGCATGCCGTTTAGTATTGCGCAGTGCACTACACACACACCTGGGCGTTGAGGGGGGTGGGGGTTGGGAGGTATGACCCGCCCTCCTACCCCCCGAGAAACCAAAATAACCCCCAGAAACCAAAATACCCGCAGAATTCAATTTTTAAATTTTTTTTGTTTTTTACGCAATTTTTGATGCCAATGAATAGTGCCCGATGAGAAACGTAGAAAAATAGTGTTGTTTTTGCCATACTATCATTTATAGGCCATTTTTTGACCTTTGAAAAATCTTGCACACCCCTCACCCAGAATTTTGGTACTGCCCACGTATGACTACACAGCACTGCAGAATCTGCATAAGTGTAACGTTTATGTAGTTATTGGTATCGCTTTTTTGAGCAGCTACACTATATAAAAAAACCGGGAAGCAGGTTATATTGGTATTTACAACAGTGCTTTCGCTCCAAAGTCCGTTGAAAAAATACGTCAATCTCGTTTTTTGAAAAGTTACGTTGATTAAAGTTTTTAAAAAATACATTAATCAAAGATATGAAAAATAAAATTGATGTGTTAAGGACGATGTTCTTTTTCATACATTTATTTAATGTAAAAATTCAAACTTTTGGGTTTGGCAATGCAAGATTTCGAATCAAGAGGATCACTATATAAAATTTTTTAACTTTTCTTTTCCACCTTTTTATTGTTAAGATACACGAATATTTGAATTTTTACGTCGTATCGACAATTATCTGCTTAGTAAAGCGTATCTACTAGTAGTTGTTCAATGCCTTTTTCTAAACTAAGAGGCTAATTTTTTTAAATCACGTTGATATTTCTTTGAAAACATACGTCGATAATGATTCAAGTTTGGAAAAATGCATCGTTAACTTTCCTTAATTAAAAAAATTACATTGTTCTCCTATTGTTTAATGTTTTTAATCATTTGAGCCCTTTCAGCTTTTCGCTATTAGCTCCAGAGCATGCCGCAGGTTAAGTTTTTTAAATGTTCTCCGAAGTATGAGGATTTCTCTGTGTAATAAGGGCCTGCAAACTTAACTACGATTCTCTTTTCACCTCCAGCTGCATTAAGTTTACACTTCAGCTTATCTTTCAGATCCACGATAATCCAAGCTGTACAAGGTGAGTTTTCTGCCAAGCTGTTCTCCATAAAAAGAGGATTACCGAATCTAACTTTGCCTTCTGTGACTCAATGACTGTGTAAATTTGTCAGTAGATTCATTCTCTCCTGATTCCGTATTGTCCATATATGAGCTATTAAAATTTGCGGTCTGTTATTATGCATTATTTAATTTATTTGCACGTTTATCTCGCTAATTCTTCTTGCCACGTGTCCTAAATTCTTTCGTGCTAAACTGTTTGCACATATTCAGTGCCTTGTCGCACTTGTATACCATTTCAACAGCGGTCGTTTGGACTTGCACTCACTCGAAGTTGTGGTTAGTTAAAAAATGACTTATCGCTTTCTTTAATTCAGATTGAAACTCAAACTGATGTCACAACCATAGGTGGGCAACACCGAAATTCCAAGGAAGGGGTGAAAAAATTTCTGGGGGGGAGTGAAAAAGTCCTCAAAGGTCACCCCTGTTCACCTCAAAGGTGTTCAAAGTGTCGCCCCTGATCTCACCTCAGGAATCACGTCGCCCCGGATCAAGCGTTTCCCGGACCGCATTGCACGCCGTTTAGTATTGCAGCAGTGCACTACACACACCTGGGCGTCGAGGGGGGGTGGGGGTTGGGTGGTATGAAACCACCCTCCCCCCAGCCCCGAGAAACCAAGGTAACCCCCCCAGAAGCCAAAAATGTCCCGCAGAATTCAATTGATATTCTTTTCGTTTTGCTGCGTCACCTTGAGATGCCAATGAATAGCGCCTCGATGAGCGTACGTTGAAAAGGAAAAGTGTAGTTTTTGCCATACTATCATTTGTGAGGCCATTTTTTGACCTTTGAAAAATCTCGCACACCCTCACCCAGAATTCTGGTACTGCCCACGTATCGACTACACAGCACTGCAAGAATCTGCATAGGTGTAACGTTCATCCCAGAGTATTGGTATCGCTTCGTGTTGAGCAGCTACTGTTTCTATATAAAACAACCGGGAAGCAGGTCCAGTGAAGGTTGGTGATAGACAACGAGTGCAATCGCTCCGAAGTCCGGTTGAAAAAATACGCCAATCTCGTCTTTGAGCAGTTACGTTGATTGCAAGTTTTTGAAAAATGCGTTGATTCCAAAGAGAAGCAAAAAGTTAAAATGGATGTGTTGACAGGACTGATGTTCCTTTTCATACGCTGATTTGATGCGAAAATTCAAACTCCTGGGTTTGGCAAATGCAAGATTTCGAACTCAAGAGGATCACTATATAAAATTTTTTAACTTTTCTTTCCACCTTTTCATTGTTAAGATACACGAATATTTGAATTTTTACGTCGTTATCGACAATTATCTGCTTAGTAAAGCTGTATCTACTAGTAGTTGTTCAATGCCTTTTCTAAACTAAGAGGCTAATTTTTTTAAATCACGTTGATATTTCTTTGAAAACATACGTCGATAATGATTCAAGTTTGGAAAAATGGACAGCGAACTCTTCCTTAATTAAAAAAATTACATTGTTCTCCTATTGTTTAATGTTTTTAATCATTTGAGCCCTTTTAGCTTTTCGTATTAGCTCCAGAGCATGCCGCAGGTTAAGTTTTTAAATGTTCTCCGAAGTATGAGGATTTCTCCGCAATGTAATGAGGCATGCAAACTTAACTACGATCCTCTTTTCACCTCCAGCTTCGCGGCAAGCTTTACACTACAGCTTATCTTGCAGATCCACGATAATCTAAGCTGCCACCAAGGTGACGTGTTTTCTCCAGCAATGTTCTCCCATAAAAAGAGGATTACGAATTCTAACTTTGCCTTCTGTGACTCAATGACTGTGTAAATTTGTCAGTAGATTCATTCTCTCCTGATTCCGTTTTGTCCATATATGAGCTATTAAAATTTGTGGTCTGTTATTATGCATTATTAGATTTATTTGCACGTTTATCTCGCTAATTCTTTCTTGCCACGTGTCCTAAATTCTTTCGTGCTAAACTGTTTGCACATATTCAGTGCCTTGTCGCACTTGTATACCATTTCAACAGCGGTCGTTTGGACTTGCACTTACTCGAAGTTGTGGTTAGTTAAAAAATGACTTATCAGCTTTCTTTAATTCAGATTTCGAAAACTCAAACTTAAGTCACAACCATAGGTGGGCAAACACCGAAATTCAAGGGGGTGAAAAAATTTCTGGGGGGGGGGGGGTGAAAAAATTTTCAAAGGTCACGTCATTATGCTTTTTTTAGTGATTGCAAGTCAACTAAATCTATAGCCCATTGCTCATCTATCACCGGAAACTATAACTTTATTGCGCACATATTTTTCTTTCTCGCCGGTTTATGTAAAGTTTAGGTAGGTTGAGTTTCGAGCCAATTTATCACCTCCTTTTTAGGCAATTTCACACGTGCTCTCAGAGGTTCAACCCCGTGTAAAAACCCCGTCTGAGGATCGTAATAATTTTATTCCATGATTCAATAGAAATATAATACGTTTTTTGCCTTTAGTTACAGTGCAAAAAATATTTGTACACTTTTTGCAAAATTTGACTACAATTTTTAATTTTTTTGTCTCGAGAAATTTTAAAATACAATCATCTCATTTAACAGCAAAGCTTATGCTTTCGTTACGTTCTGGCTGAGTTGCTTCTGAATAAAAGTACAACATGTACTTGTAACGCCCGTAGTGGTCAATTTATAATAATCATAGTAATATAATACTCCGCGCGGCTCTGTGCACATCAGTCGAGTTCAATCAATAATCCTTAGGTCAATATACTTGGACTACCTTAACGGGCTGACCATGTCTTCGTTTATAGTCACCAGCTCGGAACTGAGCTGTCTTGCGGTTCGTGCAGCTGTGTATATTATTGCGCGTCATACAAGACAATAATAAAACTGCTGCTGTTGGGCGAACCCAATAGCCTTTATCAGTGCTGACTCCTCGCTTAGCAGTTTTACGTCCTGAGTTCGGACCGGTTCCCTTCTTTCTTATGTCCCTTCAATATATGCGTTGAATTCCTGCTGTTCTAACATGCGCATCACGTGTCAATGGATTACTGGTAGTAGCGTATGGTCGTTTTACCTGACACCTCACTCCTTAGCTTTGATCGTCCTCGATCAATAATAGCTGCTACGGACTCACACAAGATACGAGACTATCCCACTTCTGTCACCAAATATGTCACGCACGGTTTTTGGTCAATTTATAATCACAACATATTCATTATAGCATGGGTCACTCCACGTATTGTACGTCTGCCGAGCCCCGTAACAATAGTAATATAATTCCTTAGTTAATACAATACTCCCCGTGTCTCTGTGCACGCCAGGCGAGTTCAATCAATAATTCTTAGGTCAACATACTTCGACCACCTACCAGGCTGACTATACGAGTATGTTCATTTATAGTCACCAGCTCGGACTGAGCTGTCTTGAGGATTGTGCAGCTGTGTATATTTTGGCGCGCACACGCATTAATAAAACCGGTGCTATTGGGCGAACCCAATAGCCTTTATCAGCGCTGACTCCTCACTTAGCAGTTTTTACATGCTAAGCTCGAACCGGTTCCTTCAGATGTTACTACTCTTCAATATAAGCATTGAATTTCTGTTGTTTTAACATGCGCATCAGCGTGTCAATGGAGTACTGTAGTAGCGTGCTGTGTTTCTACGTGACATCTTCTTCCTTAGCTTTGATCGTCCCGATCAATAATAGCTGCTACAGACTCACACAAGATATGTGACTATCCAACTTCCGTCACCAAATATGTCACGTCCAGTAGTGGTCAATATATAATAATCATAGTAATTTAATACTCCGCGTGTTTCTGTGCACGTCAGTCGAGTTCAATCAATAATCCTTAGGTCAATATACTTGGACTACCTAACGGGCTGACCATGTGTTCGTTTATAGTCACCAGCCCGGACTGAGCTGTCTTGCGGATTGTGCAGTTGTGTATATTATCGCGCGCACACACATTAATAAAACCGGTGCTATTGGGCGAACCCAATAGCCTTTATCAGCGCTGACTCCTCGCTTAGCACTTTTACGTGCTGAGTTCGGACCGGTTCCCTTCTGTTCTTATGTCCCTTCAATATATGCGTTGAATTCCTGTTGTTCTAACATGCGCATCACGTGTCAGTGGATTACTGCAGTAGCGTATGGTCGTTTTACCTGGCATACTTATCTTTTTTAACAACTTTAATTTCACTTGAGCATTTCTCACAGAGTAAAAATGAAAAACTTGGAGACTTTTTACCTATCTTTAAAACGCACTGTTTACAAGCAGGTTCGAAAAATCTGCACCATCTCTGTTGAAAACATGGTTTCTTATGCAGAAAATTACAAATCTCGTAATGGTATTTCGATTTGGGCTTCATCAAACACTTAAGACAAACGGTGAGATCCATTCTCACTAGACCTCAGACTACTTAAACCCCTATGTAACTTTTCAATTCGTTTCTTCAAAAGTTTGCACAAGATTAAAATTGATAGGACAATTATGAGAACAATACAACCCAAAATTTCGTTATAAATAGGTTGCAAGTACACCTGGGCGTGGGGAGGGGTTTGGGGGTATGCACCCCCAGAAACCAAAATACCCCCCCCAGAAATCAAAATACCCCCCAGAATTCAATTTTTGTAAATTTTTTTCGTTTTTTTCGCAATTTTTTGATGCCAATGGATAGTGCTTGATGAGAAACGGTTAAAAATGGTGTTTTTATCGCCATACCACCATTTTTTAAGGCTATTTTTCGACCTTCAAAAAAATCTTGCAACCCTCCCCAGAATTTTGCTGCTGCCCACCTATGGTTGCAAGTGGTTTCTATTAATGCAAGTACCATTTAACATTTTTTATAGCTAAATGAATGTTTAACTAGCTTATATAAATGTTGTAACATGCCTCTCCGCCACTGCAAATGCAGTGCCCGGTGCCAGGACGGGACCTGGGCATGTATCGGCACCACATTTTTGTTTGTTTTTTTGTTTTTTTTTTATTTCATCAAAACTAGACCACCCGTGTTTTGACTACCCACCGGCACTTGCTCTTTTCAGGGAGATCTGGCAGGCAGGCGAGAACAAAGGAAAATAGTAACCATGACCATCATGTAAACTGAATAAAATGACGTCTGGTCCGGTCCCACCGTTTTTCGGACAGGTACCGGCCAGAGGAACGAAATAAACAAAAAATGACGGTCAGAGGGTTAAATCATAAAATAAGGCAGGGAGTCAACAAAAAACATGGAGAAAAAGACTAAAAGCCATACGGCACTGTAGAAAAATCGGGCTTTACAATACGTTTATTATAAACAATTTTATACTTTTTTGATGCATCTTCTGTCACAATAGTATGATCAGGCAAGCGTCAAATTTGAGGAAAATATACACTTTTTTCAACAATATTGTTTTGCTGTACAAACATGTTGACCATTTTTATTACTGATTGAAAATTAATTTTTGTGGCAGTCACTGACGACAATGTGAATCCACGGACCTTTATATGGTACTGCATTTTACCATCTCTTGCTGAGCAGTACTTTATATGCATAATTTTGCAGGTCCGCCACTTACAAATTCGTCAATGTAGCTGCCTTCACCGTAATCTTTCAATTCATTCGTCATATTTCCTAAATATGATCCTAGAGGCTCCTGATATTCGTCTTTTCCTAGCGTGCTTTTAAATATGACACTATCTGTGTCAAAATATAACACACGGTCGCCTAATTTTTCCAAATGCTCATACAATCTTAAGCAGCGCTTGAGACGTTGTATAAGCCGCGAGCACAGGGTTCGTATTTCCCATTACATCAGCGAACTCGTCCTCTTTTGTGTGTGTTACGGCCATCAGATTTTCATCGATGGCATTAATTGAATATATTACATTTGAGGGGTAAAAATCAAGTTAAAATATGGGGCCGGATCGGTAAAAAACGAAACTTTTGACATATTATTTCGCTGCCCGAATTTCCCCCAAAAAGAGTTCAGCATTAGCTTTGAAAGTGCGCGCATACTGCAATTTTTAGTAATTTTTGCTGCCTCCAGCTCAATTTCTTCATTTTCTTTATACTGTTTTACATATTCTGCCCTGTCTTCATCTGATTTCAACTATGAAGGCCACCCGTCCGATTCTTGTTTTAGTTTCATGAATTTATTAATATATGACGTAAAAAGACCACCGTTAGGGTTGTTTATTTTATCATATTGTTCCGTTTTTTCATAATGCCAGATTTCATAGATTTCCATTATTTTGTAGCCCAACTCTAGCACTTTATACACTTCAAGCGACACCCAGGCGCCTACTATCGACCTTTCTTCATCACTATGTTCGCATCTTGTTGTTTGATGTTTCAGTGCATGTTCTGCATAGCGGAAAATATAGTTTTTCGCCAAATCTATAAGGCAATAATG
This sequence comes from Mermis nigrescens, assembly GCA_036768485.1. Lineage (NCBI taxonomy): Eukaryota > Metazoa > Nematoda > Enoplea > Mermithida > Mermithidae > Mermis > Mermis nigrescens. The sequence continues at coordinate 4,612,928 of JAVLUZ010000154.1, read as the reverse complement.
GATGGTACAGATTCCTAGGTGGAAGTATTTTTGCTTTAATTAAACCCTGATATGGTCGTTTTTCGAGCAGTCATTTCCAAAAAGTTTTCAGTGAAAATTTGGGTTGGCCGATAGGATATAACCCATACTTATTTACGGTCGGGTATAAACTGCAAATGTATGTGTACATTATATGTTCTAGCGGCTCCCCCCTTTCATTGTGCTTTATTTTCTCATACAACTTTACTGCGTTCGTCCGCCCCCATAAAAGGCCTCCCTGGGGTCGAGTGGGTCAACAATTCTGATTGAGCTGAAAAATTCTTTCATTTCTTCATCTGTTTTAATTGCTGACGTAATTCGCACTCCCAGAGTTCCATCACGATGTAACCTTGTGCCTCAATTGCTTTGCGCCGTTGTACTGTGTTTTGAAATGCTTCTTCGGCGGATGTTATTTGATCAGCCGTCATTTGCGTCCTTTTCTTTAAACACTTAGGGCACCCGTGCTAGAAGCACCCGTCAAATTCATTTACTGTATTTCCATTAATGCCGTCTACCTGGTAATTGCCTACCTTTTGCTCCCCAGTGTTGTGCGCATGCCTAATGTTTATCATATTCGTTTCGCTCACCCACTTTAGCCATTTTATTGCTGTTATCGACTATTTTTCCATCCGCCTATACCCGCCGTGTGGTACAATGCCTATCGTTTTCGGTTTCAAGTACGTTGACCGGAAAACTTTATTACACGCGCTCGCTATGGTTAACGAACACTCAAACGGATCCATTCCGGTCTCGCCTAAAAATAGATCGCGAAATTTAAGGCAGCATAGCCTTAAAATGTCGACGTCAGACTCACAATAAGCCAAAAGTTCCGACTTTAAAGTCGAAAATTTTCCCTTTTTGTTCAACATACCATTTTTGGAAATTTTCCTTGTTTTTTGGGCTCATTGTTGCCGGGGAATAGTATCACGCATCTGGCCATTCACCCATATAATTTTCGTTCGCTTTTTTGTTGAAAAGATGTGGGAAAAACCCTTTTTCAATTCAAGTTCGTCAAATGTTTTAGGCAGAGCGGCTAAAGCCATAGGTAGAAAGCTGAAGGAATCGATCAGTTTCACAGACCCGGCGCTCAGGCTCATGATTTGTAAGCCTTTTGTAACTATAGTGGGGGCAAGGGCTTGTTTAAAAAGATATTTTAAGATGAAATGTCCGTCGAAACCTTTAGCGTTATGAGCAATTGCTATTGCATTTTTGAGGCCAAAGAGGAAATCGCAAAATTTATCTGTACAATTGTCACCATAAAATATGCGTCTATTTTCCCCGCATTTATCGCATTTTCCTAGCGGTTTTGCTATGCAATCTGTACAAATAATCTGCGCTATACATAGATTGAGTTCATGCCCCAGTCTTGAATTTCCGCACGCTTTTTCTTGCCTGGTTTCAAAATCAAAAAATACATATTTGGTCTTTTTCTTTTCATTTTTCTTCAGAAACGACTTGCATATAACATTTGTGATCAATGATAGGTACATCAGCTTTACATGTTTTACAATAAAAGTGACCACATTTATGCTTCTGTATTTTACCTATTCTATTTACATGCCGACCACAATTTTTGCATAGCAACATTTGTTGACAAATCGACTTTTCGTTTTTTCCGACTTTTTTATGATTTTCAAAACATTTTCGACCTCTGAATAAACGATTACAATCAGAACATTCAATGAGAGCAATATTTGGGCATATAGGACCATGACAACAGGGACACACTTTAGAACAACGGTGCTTAATCTTATCGTTATAACCCTTATTGCAAGGTTCACAAAAATAACCGCGGTTCATAAAACCGGCCATACTACCAATTACATCAAAATGATTATTATTATGATACAAATGTTATAACTTTTTCTGATGGAGGGCCTTCAAAAATTATGGCATTACAAAAATCGGCACTAAAAACTTCAATTTGAAAATTCGGCATAGTGGCCTGCAATGCTTGCAGCTCTGCTATTCCACAAGGTCCTGCGTGGTCTTTGAGACCTGCGAGATCCATTAATTCCTTTGCACTAGTTCGCTGCATCGTGTGCCGATAAGCATCACCTCTGCACAAATCTTTATATTTAGATTTAACTCTACTTTTACCGAGCTCTAGATCCTTGATCTAGTAGCCTGTTTTGCAGTTTACTGTAAGGCTACAAATTCTTGTGTGGCAAACTTCTCAGTACCCTCTTTTTTTACTGCAACACATGTTTTATTGAGCAAAAGAAAACGTATTGACCTATATTTTATCAGAGAAGCTTGATTTCATGATTTCATAGCATGTGTTACGCGTGTTGCAGATCGTATTTCTTACACATTTTTGAATGTTAAAATGCGTTTTTTTCAATTGGTTTTCAGTTTTGTGCAAACTTAATGACATTTTTGAATTTCTCATGCTTTTGGCTACCAGAAATATGTATTTTTATTCATTTTTGTTATCTTCCTAACGACTAGATTTTCGATCTAGACCTTGGTAAGACTAGGGTGCGTGACCCCTTGGTAACAGGAGGGTTAAGAGTTTTATTGTCAGGCTATTCCATATGTAGAGCACGCGCTTTTGCTACTACTAGAGCCCTAGGCAAACGTAGATTATCATTGTTTTTAATTTTTATGAAACATTTTTAAAGATTTCTTTTTCCAAATTGATAAATTTACGTTTATGTTGTCCTGAACCGTTTGGTGGGCTAACTCTGTACAATTTTTATCCGCGTTTCCGGCTGTTCAAGCTGCACTTCCTCGTTCGACTGCAGAATGCGTTCAATGATGTGTACGATTTGTTCACCTTTTATTTGTTCGCCTTTCCGGAATGGAACAATCGCCGGTTTCTTCAGCGTCGGATGTGTTATTTGCAGGCCCACCATGTCCGTCGCACTCGTTCCGTCCAGAAGTTTTGTGACTGCACTGTCGAAAATTACGGCCAAGTTTTTTCTAAGTCGAGACGATTCAAATTTTTAAAATTCAGAGCATATAGGCACGTCCTTCAGTGTTCAATCGTTTTATCCTCTGCGTTTCCGGCTCCCCCAACTCGTAAAAGTCTTCTGGTGGGTACCACTCGTCCACAACGTCCAAGCTGTCCTCCCACTCCTCCCGCATTTCTTCGTCCGTTTCGTACCACGCGTCTTGCATTTGCAAGTCATCAACCATTTCGATATTTGAATCAAAACGATTTAAAAAGCGAAAATTCAGAAGTTCAGAAACAATAATTTTTGGAGAATGATTTTTTCTTGCCTGATCTCTTCTTTTAAAGTTTTGAGATTGGACTTTGGACTTTACAAAATGAAAAAACTTTTATTAAATAAAAATAATCGACTGCATTTTGAAGTAAAAATAGGATAAAATCAAGCTGAACAAACTAAGAGTCTTTTTGGAGAGAATGCAGCTGATGGCAAAAATTGGAAATTATCGGACTTTGGACTTCGCAAAATGAACTTTTATTAAATAAAAATAATCGTCTGTGTTGTGAAATAAAAATAGGATGAAATCAAGCTGAACAAACTAAGAGTCTTTTTGGAGAGAATGCTGCTGGTGGCAGGTGACCATCCCGGGCTCATTGCATTAAAAGTGTAGTATAGCTCATGTTCGCCGCTTCGCGCTTTTGCTTCAGAGAGTGTACCGCCCCAGGTCCGGCGCTTCATGCCTTTACTTTCGTAGCTTTCATTGCGTAGTAGTATGGCCCGAAATTCGGCGCTTTTTGCCTCATTGAGTCTCTATGCTTAAGCATGTGCTATGCTTAACCATTGTACAGCTGAAAGGTCCACCCTTACTACTACGGTTGTTTCACGATTTTGGGTCAACTTGACCTTGTTTATAAAAATATACATGAAAACTGTTTTATATGAGCATATGAGCTAAAAGTTGACGCGTTATTATCTGTTTCATTATCAGTCTATTTAGTAGATAAGAAATAATGTATCAATGCTTGCATGTTTTACGTTCACTATAGCAGTTAAAATAAGCGATGGTAGCTATATTCGCAGAAAAATTATGAATTAAAATTGCTTACATTCCTGCAAGCGATAATATGCAGATCTAAACCCAAATGGGCTATGCCTAGCACTGCATTTTCATAAAGCATCATCGAAGCTTGTCAGGAGAACATCATGTTCTCCAGTAAGTCTCAATCGACTAAAGCTAAGCATTTTAAACAAAAAAATTTGAGGAAGATAAATTTTCACAAATAAGATTGTCATTGGAAAATGTAGTATGCTTCTTCTTCAGCAGGGGCCGTCAATATAATAAAAATGAACAAAATACGAATTCAGGCAATCAATGCAAATAAATTGTGAAGGTCGTGCTGGGAAAGTACTTAATAGGGCCTAATTTTTATTCGAAATAATGCCTTTTCACTAAGTCATCAAGAGCATTTTATTGTTCACCATTACAATACAAATACTGCAAAAGCGTACAAGGGCAGTGCTCAAAATTTAAGGGGTCTGCTTAAGGCATAAGGAAAAATAAAAAATAACATACCACATAGTGCACTGCCCAATTACCGAGTGTGCGTAACTGTACAGTGCACTGTGCAACACAGTGCGGATTTAATAATCGCACATTTTAGCACATTAGTGCACAAAGTGGATGCAAAGATAATGTATTCTCTGGAATTGTACCGTGGCCTGAAACGATCATCACTTTACACTTTAAGAATGTTATCTTTCTCATGTAAATAATCTTAAGTTCTTTACAATGGCATTGTCACTTTCTTCACCTACATAGGCTTTTTTGCTTTTCAGCTAAGTAATAAAATTTCTTTATCTATTTATCTACTAGAGCTTCTAAGGCTTGCAGCTGGCCTTCTGAATTTGGAGGTGGACAAAAATTTTGAAGCCAAGTATCCCAACATCTACTTGCATATAGGCAAAAATTAGGGTATTTTTTAGCTTTAGACAGAGAGATCTATGCACCCATAAGTTGTTCTGAAAAGTTTAGGTTTATTTGAATTATATTCAAAATATGCTGTATGTAAATAAATGGGTAGCGGCCTAGAATTCTCTGGTTTTTAGATCAAAGAGTGCTGAAATCTATTCAAACGATCTTTCAGATGCACTTTAGGATTATCAATTTTTTAGCCTCTGACTGGCCCCAGTCGAAAAAATTCGTACTTATAAAATTTTTTGTGAATTTTGTCTCCTCTATCCCTACAGCAACGCCACTAAAGCTGCTAGCAGACGGGCACAGAAGAGTTTAGGAAAAAGATGGATTTCCTAAGTAAATTTTTTTAAATTTAAGTTAAAAAATGGACACATGTCAATGCTATTTAGCGACTAATTACCCTTTTCACGTAATTATTTCCCATTGTTGTTTATGAATGCTGTCTTGCGCACCGATATCATTTATTATTTTGCTTACCATGTGATTGTTAACACCATCCATAAATCAAACATTTTAGGTTTTGATGGGATATTCTAGCCTAAGCCGCAGGGTCTAACTATGACATTTTGGCGCCGCCGTTTTGGCGCCAGCGACTTATAAATTATTTTAATCAAATCAGTTTTAAAGCAATTATAAAATGAATTGTATATGCAAAAAAGAGGTTTTACAAGCTACAAAATAGCATATTGTTCTTTTCGATTTGATGAGTATTCATTTGTGTATGATTGAAAAACTGAAGAAAATCCGAGGTGTTTTTAGATGAATTTAATTATTTTATAAATTTGAAGAAATTCTAAAATTAATTTATACCATCAAGCAGAGAATCGAATGGGCTTTCAGAATCTGTATTATGCTTTATTCATAAATAAAATATAAATAATTAATGATATGACAAAGAGTGTGGCGCCGAAACGGCGGCACAAAACCGTCTCATTCCGCAAGCCACATGATGAGTAGATGCATTTGAATTCCAATTGCCTCACAGTGAGCGTACGTGCTACACATGGGCATCAAAATATGAAAGACCCATCTTGTTTTTCTGACTGATCCAGCTTGCATAGGTCTATCGCTACTTAACATTCTAATGCAAGAATTTGTACGCAATTTCATTGTTCTAAAGCACGTACGCACCAGTTACCTAGTCAAATTTATATTGATTTTAGGTACCTGCATTTAACAACTGGTCATATCATAGGTAGCGCGTAAGCGCGTACCTATAATATACTTGATTACCCTCAACACCTGTGCACCCCCTACAGCTATAACGAGACACTTCTGGAAGGTGCGATTTTTTTAAAAGAAAGATAATAAAAATATTCGCTGCCCGTGTTTTTTTGTTTTTCTTGAAATTCAAAACTGATTGTGTAAAGAAGGTGTAAGGTTTTTGTGTAACGTTATAACATAGGACAAATTCTGGGACATTGATAATGCGGCATGTGGACAACTGAGTATCGATGACTCGAAAAATTGAACAGCATAGGATGATAGAGAGATGAATTCTACAGATGGCCCTTTTTTTGTTTTTTGAAATTCGCATTAGTTATCGAATGGGAGTGTAAAGAGTGCGAAAATCTGGGGGTAAAAAAGCACTTTTTTGGTCGAGTTTTCAACCTGCTTATGTCTGTCACTAATTCCGGTTATGAATTTTTTCAAAATGTTTTTTAACAGAAATGTAGAGCGGATCAAGGGCTACATTTTGCATATAAGCAAAGTCTTTTACGCTCTATGGTGAGTTAGATCCTGGGGTTTAAAGTTTACACTCTAGTGGATGGTGTAAAAAACTAATTTTAACTAAGATTTATCTTCCAAATTTTTCCGCTTATGAGTCAGGGTAAATTGAATACAGCAGTAATAAAGTGCCTCTCAGGGCTAAACATCGCAGCAAAGTGCATTTAAAAAAACGCAATATTGAGTCATTTAGGGGGTGTAAAGTTCGAAATCAGAGGTAAAAAATGGGCGAAAAAACACGTTTTTTCCGAATTTTGATTAATAAATCATACCAAATAATTTTTGCAAGAGAATTTTGGCACTCAGGAATGTACTACGACTTAAAAGCTACAAATTGTACCAAACCGAATTTCTTTAAACTCAATAGGGAGTTCGGTACGGAATTTTAAAGTTTATAGTGTTCTAAATGATGGGAAATACGTTTTTGTTGCGTCTTTTGTTCGCCACTTCCTCCGTCCAGAAGTCGGGATAAGTCCAATAGAATAAAAATAAAGTGCTTTATATCGAGTGTATGTCAAAGCAAAATGTCTATACATTAATATTTAGCGAGTGTAAAGTCAAAAATTTGGTGTTTAAAATGCGTTTCTGTCTTGTTTTTTCTGCCTGCTTCTCTGGTTATGAGTAAGGGACACGATTATCAAGTCTAGAAATGGACCAGGAACCAAATTTGATATGCCTGTCTGGCGCATATGTTTACATTACAGTGTTGTAAAGTGGATTACACCTATTGTTAGTTTGCCCATAGAACATTATGGAGGTTTAGTTTTTCATAAATATTAATCGTAATATCGAAACAATATCAAAATTACGAATCTGATCAAAATCTTCTTTACACTAGGTGTTTACAAGAAGTTTACACTACATATGTATTTATCTTCGTTTTTGAGCATTCCAGAAACCTAATTTTCTCCTGGATTCTAGAAATTTTCAAAGGATCAAATGTGAGACGTCACGTAGGTGCGTTTGTTTACATCCAACAGTGATGTAAAGTAGTTTACACTCATTGTTTATTTGTCCTCAGAGCATTGTAGACATGCAATTTTTTCATAAATGTTGATAATAATATCCGAGTAATATCAGATTTACAAATCGAAATAAAATCCTCTTTACACTAGGCGGTTGTGTAAAGTTTACACTGCTAATTAATCTTCGTTCTAGAGCTTTGCGAAAACATGAATTTTTTGCCGAAATCTGAAAATTTACATGGAATCAAATAAGGGACGTCAGCTGGGCGCGTTTGTTTACACTCAACAGTGATGTAAAGTGGTTTATCTTCGTTCTAAAGCTTTGCAAAAACCTAATTTTTTTGCCGAAATCTGAAAATCTACATGGAATCGAATAAGGGACGTCAGCTGGGCGCGTTTGTTTACACTTAACAGTGATGTAAAGTGGTTTACATCTGTGTCTATTTGTCATTAAAGCGTTATAGAGACGTAATTTTTTCATGAATGTTGATCGTAATATCCGAGTAATATCGAATTTACAAATCCGACTAAAATCTTCTTTACACTCTTTGCTAGTGTAAAGTTTACACTATATACTAAGCTTCATTCTAGAGCCTCACGGTAACTTATTTGTTCTCTAAGGTCGTAAAATATATATGGAAACAGATGTGATACGTTCGCTAGGGGCGCATGAAGAGTAGTGTAAAGTGATTAACACCTTATGTTAATTTGTTCTTAGAAAATTATAGAGGTTTCATTTCTTAATAAATGCTGATCGTTATATCAGAGCAATATCGAAATTATTAATCCCACTGAAATTCTTTACACTCTTGTGTAAAGTTTAAAATGTAAATTAAGTTGAGCTCTAGAAAGTTTTGGAAGCATATTTCTTTACAGGATGTTCTACGTAACATAAGAATTACTAATCAGAATGTTTGTTTCTTCTACAACTAGTAGCTTTGTAAAGTTTAAACCATTCAATTATTAGAAGAACCGCATAGTAAATGAAATCTTGTATTGTATTTCCAAATCTTGCTAATTAAAAGTGGGGTACTAGCAAAGAAAAATGCTCCGATGAAACAAAAAAGGGAATGTACTTGGGATTGTGAATTATCGAGGATGTAAAAGGAGGGGACTAGGAAAAATCACCCTATGTTATATGCCAAGAATCGCAAAATATGTAAAAAATCAGACTTTCTCTAAACAATGCAAAAAAATCGAAGTATATTCTGATTCTGCGGCCTTTGAAAAATGTAAAAGTTTAGTAAACAATTGCTGTAGACATGTGTAAAAGAGTGTCTACATAAGGTTTGTTGCACGTCAGCTTCCGTGTTTCGTACTGCTTTGAACCAACAATATCATCGATTGTCTTGAATGCATCGATATGTACTATTTCATTCAATTTGCTTAGCTACTGCATTGCTAATTCGCTGCTTTTTTCAATCAATTCTTTGGTAATTTGAATATTGCTTGCACTTTGACATTTAGAATGGCTGTATCTGCTAAGTGACATGCTTATTAGTAATGAAATACGAACAACTTAATTATGATTTGTTAACAGCGTTTCACTTTCAGTCACATTATTAAGCAGCTCAAATCTGAATGAAGTCTACAAAAAGTTGCATTACGTAATATGCTTTTAAGATATTACGGGCCGCATTTTCGAAGGCGTACTGGTTTAGCACAGTGCTAAGATTAGTACTCTGTTTAGCATGTGCTAGCTGATCCCCGATTAGTCTGCTGATTAAGTTAGTACGTACTAAAATCAGAGTGCCATTTTCGAAGACGTGCTAGTGCTAGACTAGGTAGCACGTACTAAAATTTATTTAGCAAGTGCTTAAGTGTGTGAATCGATTTTTTTCGCAATTTTTATTCTTCAGCCGCTAAATTGAAATATTTGATATTGAGAACTACAAGTGGACGTATTAAAATATTAGTTGCCAATAGATTTTAGGCCAAAACTCAAGCCTTGAAAGTCAAATTTTTAAGGTGATTGAAGTCTATTATCTTGTTTTACTGGTCTTTTTTGCGTCATCTTCTTTATTTTAAAGTTAGGTATTGATATTAAATCATGTCTGGAATTGTATAATTGACGTTGTGGGTTAGGGAAAAGGTGCAATGTATGTAGGTGTGTGGTAGATATTATCTACATGATAATGATATTATCTACTATTATATCGTCTATTTATAATGTACAGTTTTTATGTTATAATTATTGTCTTTTTTAGTTCCTTGCATTTAAATTCTTACATCTTATCAAAATATGAACAAAAAACAACGGGACAGCAATTTTTCGTCCGATGAAGTATCGTTTTTAGTTGAATGTATGCGACTTAAAAGTCAACGTGCTAGAAAATAAGCGAAAAACTTCAATAATGTCCATTTTTACACACTAAACAGATTTAGCACTCGGTTTAAACCTGGGGGTACCCAGAACTAAATCGGCGTAATAAAATGACCAATTTAGTACTCTGTTTAGTCTAGCATTCTTTCGAAAATACGGCGGCGCACTATATTTTCGATTTAGTACCTGCTTTAGCATGTACTAACGTTAATACGCTTTCGAAAACTCCGCCCTATGTCAATCAGAAAAAATTATTTTAAAATAATACGTTTTTTAGAGACCGCAGAATATACTTCGAGTTTTTGCATTGTTTAGAGAAAAGTCTGATTTTTTACATATTTTGCGATTCTTGGCAAATAACATAGGGAGATTTTTCCTAGTCCCCTCCTTTTAAATCCTCGATAATTCACAATCCCAAGTATATTCCCCTTTTTTGTTCCATCGAAGCATTTTTCTTTGCTAGTCTGATAATGCACAGTAAAGAAGTAAATGTCGGCGATATCGCCGATTTTGTCGGCAACATCGCCGATATTGCCGACTTTTGTCAGGGATATTGCCGATATTGCTGACAAAAATCGGCAATGTCGTCGATATCGCCAACTTTTATTGGTGATATTGCTGATATCGCCGACCTCGCAGACAAAAATCGGCGATATCGCCGATATTGCGGGTAAGAATATTTCAAATATCCTCATGATGTTGAGAAGCAAAACACTCAAAATATTGACCACTTTGTTGTGAAAATGGACATTGAGCAGCTGTGTGCGGTATTGCAGGATTCGCGATTTTTATACTCTAGAAAGATGGAGCGTAGTTAGAAACGTCGAACCCAAAAAGGCACTTTAAGATTTCACCCTAACCCTAGAATTTCCAGGCTGTGCATGTCTGTGACTACTGACAGTGGCTTGAATAAAAACAGTTCTAATCACCGTTAGGATTTAAGCAGCAGACTGCTCTCAACTTTTTCAATCAAAACCAATAAACAATTTTCTGAGTTTTATTATCGTCAGATGACAATTGGAGCGCGATTTCGGATATAGTCAGGAACTCTGAAATTCCATAAATGGGGATAACCACGCACTAATTTAATTAATTGTTCGTCAAAGGTACTGGACATTTCTCATGGAAAAAATGGCAATTTTTCTCAAGTATCAAATATTACGAAAGAAAGTAAATATTTTCTATTATTGATTGAAAAGTAAGTTTTCGACAATCTCCGCGGGACAAAACGTTACTTGAGAATAATATGAACCTCGCGCTTACTCGTTTTGCTGCATTTGGGCTAGAGTTTCATTAAACGAAATAGTAAGTGCAAAATACATTAGATAACTAAATTTGTTTAAAATTCATGACGTCCCCAAAAATAACTTGTGATATATGTACATTTGTACCTACTGCATGTGTGTACTAATTTTGTTAATGCATTTTTACGTGCTAAGTGGCTTGCCTGTGTTCTCGTTCCTCTCTATACTTTGTACATGAATTGTGAAAAATAGAAATAGATCATATTCACTGGATTTTAGTCGGCGATATCGCTGACTAAAATCAGCGATCCCGCCAATATCGCCGACAAAAATCGGCGACATCGCCGATATCGCCGACATAAGTCGGCGACATCGCCAATATCAGCAACAAAAGTCGGCGACTTTTGTCTGCGATATCGTCGATATCGCTAACTGAAAATCGGGCACTTGTGAACCGGGAAAAACAGTCGGTGATATCGGCGATATCGCCGACAGTTACTTCTGAAGGGGCTCAAAATGAACAAATGAGGTGCAATCAGCCATAGATTTTGTAGACGCAGGTATAGCGCCTCTTCATAATTTACTTTGTTAATCGAAAACCTCTAGCTTTCACCATCTTTCTGGCATATCGCTGTAGTCTTGGACTGATGTTGTTTCTCAACTGTTTGGCATTTCACTAATATCTTCATTATCTTCTTGCCTTTCTTGTAATTCATCAGACAGGATATCAGCATTTTTACTGACAAGTTTTTTAGATAGATGCTTTCGAGAATTGAAATGAACTTATTCATTGGTGCAACAGGCACTGTAAAAATCAAGCACTGAGCAAGAAGATAATTCTTAAACAGATTCGCCATCGCTTCTCAAAACTGATCCACGGATACTATTAGCTCATCCGCATGCACGTTAGCCCTGTAAGGTTGCAGCACATATTGGATCCCTCTATAAAATTATATGACATTGATTTTTTGATGTGTAGTTGTTATTATGATCTAGGGCTAAGATATATGCAGGAACCCTGAATATTTTTGTATGACCTAATTTTCTTTGAATATCACATATAGTGTATAAAAAATATTTTATTTCTGTTGCACAAATGAATAAGATTACTTCAAAAGGAAGGAAATAACATGATTATACTTCCTAATTTCTTGACACGGAAAGAATCAATATCTATTACAAAATATCTAAATTGGCATCAGGAAATCAGGAATTCAGGAAAAACCGAAAAAAATTTCAAAGATAGTATTCTGGAGCATGTCGAAAAGCGGGGTCTATATAGGATGCAAAAAGTTAAGAATTGGTGCAAGAGGCAACAAAAGCGTTTTGAGGTTTTAACACCAGGCTCTGCGCACTGATAAAAAAGACCATAAAAGAAGAAAAAGTTGAAAACCAATTCTAATGTAAGCTGTTTTCGCACGCCCAATGACACTACCTTTTTGATAGGTTCCACCATGAAATTTAATTTCGATAAAATTGCACTAAAATTTAGTTTTACAACTTCCGCAGATTACTGGACATAATACTTCATTTATGCGTTACTTCACCGATTTCTTAAGAGTGATGCATTGCAGTATACCTGCAAGCACAAGCAAGTATACCTCCTGTCCATTGAAGATTGTTTTCACTGAAATATCCATTTTAAATTAAACTGCACGGATTTCAATGGATTAAAGTGTAATTAATCAAGAATTTTTAAATAAAACTATCCGGCTGAAAAAAATATGCTGGCTTTTAGCTGCACTATGCTTTGCACCGAAAACAGTCTTTATTTTGCATTGTCTTCACAGTATACAGTTTTAGTTTTCTGTTTCGAAAAGTAGCAAAGGTAGCTAGATATTTTTGTGCTCTGAACATTATTCGTTTTTGTTCTTCATCTGTTCTGATAGTTTGTCCTGCAATTTTATTTTAATATTTTTCCAACATGGCTGCCTCCATAAAATATGCATTTTACTGGCGTTAAAATTCATATTTTCTCATGTCTAACCACACAGTGGCGGATCTAGGATTTTCCTAAGGGGGGGGCGGTATCCCAACTTTTCCAAAAACAGTCAAAAATAGGTGCGAAAATTTGCCCTTAACGCGCGAAATAGCGTTTTTTCGGTGTTTTACATTGTATCCTTTTAACATAAAATCACTTTTGACGCAATATTTTTCCGAAAAATTTCAGAATTTTAGACAATTTTGTGCGGAAAATCATTGAATTTCTTCGACTTTTACAAAAATCTGGCGCGTAGCGCCGGAAAATTTGTGAAATTAAGGCGGATAGACGTCTAGAAGCATGATTTACTGCTTGATTTCCTCTTTTTATAGCATTTGATGCGAAACATCGAAATTTTCGATTGAAAATAGAAGAAAACTATGCAAAAATAGAACAGAAAATGGCTTCCAGATCGCCGAGAAGGTTAAGAAATATCATTAATAGATATCATCCGGCGCGTAGCGCCGGAAAAATTTGAGAAATTATGGTCACTGACGACCAAAAATCATTGCAAATTGCATATCCATTCTCCACTTTTCTGATTGAGTAGAGAAATGAAGTTTTTCAATATGCAGCCCGGGAGGCTGTCATACTGCAACTCTTTTGACGTTTTCAGCTATTATTTTGTAAGTTTCTAATATATTTTAGAATTTTTCCAGTGAAAACTTAAAATTTTAATGCGGTTTTTGATTAACTATGTCTTATGTTCTGAATCCTTCTAATTCTTTTGGGAAAGATCAATAATCTTAAAATTCTTTATCGCACAATGAAAACAACGTGCATTGGTATCAAAATTTTCAGTGATGTTTTGTATGAAAATGAAAAAAATAGATGTAAATGTTACTAAAATTTATAAATGATCAAGTTCACGATTGATATGCTTCATAAAAAGCAGTGGCAAATCCAGGAATTTCGCAAGTTGGGCAGATAAATTAAACTTTTCACGGTTTGTTTTTTCAGGAATCTCGTCGAAAATCCTAATTTTACTTTGCTCAAGATCATTTTCACATTAAGAGCCGTAAAGTATAACGTGAGCTACGGGCCGATCTTATCCGAAATAAAATTTTTAGGCTCATAAAAAGCTTCCTGCATTTACCGTTCATTCAGCCCAAGTGCTAATAATTAGTTAGACATGATTCAAATTTAGCAATGTTTGTCGATTGATTTGTTTTTAAGTCAATTTAGGCATACTATTTCCGTTTTATCCAATGTTTTCGAAGATTTGTGAAAAGCAGGAAGAGTCATTTTAATTGAAAATTTAGGAAAGTTCTTTAGGAATGTGAAAAATCAAGGCACTTCAATGCCTGTGTACCTTGTTAACCAATTGCAAATCATCTTGGTGACCTCACGCCTTTTTTGATTAGTGACGCGACAGGAATGACAAGTCCTGTGGCAATTTGCTCAAAATTAATTACATACTCATACATTTAAGATTTTTGTCCAGAAATCGGTACATGTTTCTCATACATGGGAGCGGGTTGGGGAGGCTGTACCGCCGTAGGATTAAAAGAATCCCTCCTTGAATAGACAGACCACATAGAATCTAAAATTTGTTCGTTTTTGTGATTTTTTGGCGCCAATGGATAGAGTTTGAAGGTAAACTTCGAGAAATGGTGTACTCTACCCATACCATCAATTTTTTGGTACTTTTTGACTTTTAAAAATTTTCGGACCTCCTTGATACTTAGCTGTTTATGTGTATGTTTATGAGTACGCTTTTATTTAATTCCTTATTTGAAGCATGTAAACGGACATCTTATACCTGAAATAAAGAAATAAAGTAATGGTGCAGTAATGTGGAAGAAAAATGAAAAAGAAACCCGATACCGATAGCGTTTCACTTATGCATTGCCACCATCACGAGCAAAAATTTCATGAATCCAGTCTAAAAAACATGGCATCTTGCCAACATCATTATAATGAGGCATAATTCCCTGGCCTTGAAGTACACCAAAGACTACGTAACGATCATTCTCCGGACAAAAGTATGGAGCGCCAGAATCGCCCTATCAGATAAAGAGTCATTAATTACGGACGGAATAACTCCTGCAGAAGATCAGTCTGCAAGATCTGAGACAGGAAAATTTAATTGAAAAAGGTTTATCGAAAATTTTCACTTTCTAGAGATACGTAATTTCAAAAAAGCGACACGGACGTATTAAGTTCAGTCTATCCAGTTCTTGCGAACGGGGTTGACGAAGTAGGTTTAACCTATATATTTCGATGAACCTTTTTTCAATTAGATTTTCAAGTGAAATTGAATCGACAAGGTTAGGTCCTTTTGTTCTGCCGAGTGCTGCTGACCCACGAAATGCTGTCAAATCTCAATGCATGCCTTTCCGAAACATATTATTAAATGCATTATTTTAAGCTTTCTAGCGACCTTTTGGTTCAAAGTGGCAATACTAGCCACAGCTGCGTATTAGCCACATTTCATTTCTTTTTCCTTGCTGATTAGATGCAACGCTCTGATATAAAGCGACGCGCGAAAATTAATTGGAATTTACGCTAGAAATTCGAAAGTGAATGCATTGAGAAAAAAATTATTTACAAAGCTGGTGCCACTGGATAACCGCAAGTTCTTCGAAATTTGGGGAAAATCTATACGTTCAAATCGCGCATGCGATTAGCAATAGGAGAAGAAAACGCTTGCTCCGTTATCGTGCTGCCGCGTATGGCTTTCGATGCACAGCATGGTTGATAATGATCAATCAAGCACTTTTGGACCAGAGGCGTAGCCAGGATTTTGGTTCGGGGGGAAGGCATAGACAAAAAATTTTTAAGACTACTTTTGCATTGAATGCCAGTGATGTATGTACAGAAAAACTGAGTTTTTCGATTTTTGGTAGTGTAGTCTAGCTAATTTATGGGTTTTTAACGATCAGAAGTACAAAGAATGTAAAGTGGCACGAAGTGCCGAAAATTTTGGAATTTACCGTTTTCATAGAGAATTAACGGCCTTTCTATTGACAAACAGTTCGGAAATAATAAGTGGCGCAAAGTGCAGAGAAATTTGGTCATTTTTTACCGCCCTTAACATTTTGTAGCTCTGTGAATACTAATAGTCTGACAGAGCGAAAAATTGTCAAATTTGTACAAAACAATTTTGAGAGTTCGAGCTTCTAGCAAGAAAACTGCGAATTACTAAGTTTGTCTGAAGATATTTTGATTGATTCTGGCTTTCAAATTCAATGCTGGAGTTTCAAAAAAGGATGAACAGTAATTGGAGGCGCTATGCGCCAAAATTTTTTTGAGGATTTTGCACTTTAAACTCAATTTATACCGCTTAAATCATGCAAAATATACAAATTAACCGGCGCGAAACGCCAGAAATTTTTAGAAATTTTTAACCCTTTTACCTAGCTTCTTCTCCCTTAAATCTTGTTGCACAAGCACAACGAGATTTTACGGCTGCGAGGGGTCTGGGGTGGCGCGCTCAAGCGTTCCCAGCGGGGTTCGGGGCAGAGTCCTGGAACATTTTGTAAAAAAGCCATGTTAAATAGTAACGTTAAAATTTTCGCAAAATCGGCCGAATATCGGTTCTGAATCAAGCCTGAAAATACATAAAATTGATGAACTCCTACATTGCACAAAACTTCTGAGCGGAAATGCGTTTTTCAATCTCTGCTAATTACATAGCGCAGCAACGGGGGTCGCTGCCAAATGATATAGAAAAATAAATCAATGAAAATTTTGTTCTTACCGTTTTCAGGCCCATTTGTGGCCTTCTTATTAACAAAATGCAGTTCAGAGAACAAGAAATGTGTAAAAGCATAAGAAAATTTGGCCATTCCTTTCCTTTTCAAAATAATATTGTGTGTCCTTGTAAAGAAATACAAACAAAGCAAAGTATAGACAAACTGGTACACAAAAGACAAACAAAGCAGAGAATAGACAAACTAGTACACAATCATTTTCGCACTTTTACTATTATGTATGCTCAACAAGCATGCGCAGTTCCATTCAACGAACAAATTGTGCAGTAAATTACTAAAAAGATGTGAAATTCTGGATTGTTTTCGCTGATTCAAGCTTTTAAATTCATTGGATCTATATAACAATAAATAATAATGACTCGGCGCGAAGCGCCGAAAATTTTGACGTTTTTGCCTGTCTGAAGTCAGTTTTCTACACACACATTATTGCAACATAAAAATCAACAATATTTCTGAAAAATTTCGGGGGCATGTGCCCCCCATGCCCCCCTGGCTACGCCTATGTTTTGGACAAAAATGACCTCAAAAACTTGTGTACGAGTACATGCTGAAATAGCCATAAAACAAGGTTATTACATAGTTTCTGTCCAATTTCAATTACCTTTTGAAAAAAATTCAAGTTTCCATTGATGTTTGGACTTCATGTTGCCTAATTTTTCAGTGTACATTTTCAATTTTTCCATGCTGAGAGTCTTGCCAATTAAACCCCTGAATTCCCCATGTGTTCGTCTCTGCTTATCACTAAATGAATGCTCTTCGTACCAAATTGGTAGAAAGGCTATGAAAACGTGTTCATGGATACTTTTAAATCTTTTCTGGTTTTTTTTACTCTTTTGCTTTTTACTCTATTTCTCACACTTCCTAAAATACGTTCAACCTAGAAAAATGCATATATGTAAAAATATTTAGAAGTTTTCGAAAAAATACTTCTCAATACAACAGTGATTCATTTTCTTGAATTTTAGTGCCATATTCGTAAAAGTGTTTGAGTATATTTTGTTACGGAATCACACTGACGCCGTTTACCTCAGCCGCGCTATAGTCAGACAGCCAACCAATGCAAAATCTAACCAGTGGTTCTCTCGGATCTTCCAACGTTCTCGAGACAAAGTCTGGAACCATAGGTATTTCGCGATACTGGAGAGTTGCGGGTTGAGCCATATCTGAAGTGAACAAAAAATGTTATTTTGTATTTATATGGAATCTGACAATTTTATATTATGCCGTTTATACTCTATACCTGGGTATCTATATAAGTTGAGAAATACCTATGTATTTCTGCAAAAGAGCACATCGTTTTAACTTAACATCAGTGAACAAGAACTGCAAAGATTCGGAAGTTAAAACATGGCTCATTAGAAAGAGCACTAAAATTTCTAGCAATTTAATAAAAAAATTGGAATATGTTAAAAAAATTCACAAAATTATAGCTGAAAACGTAAAAGTCACAGTATGACAGCCTTCCTGGCGACCATATTGAAAATTACGAATCCTTTACAAAATCAAATATGTCAATGATCATTCGGAAGCGCTTTTTAGTGATTCCAAAATGTACTTAAACATCAAATAAAATGCAATTAACAGCGTACAGTAAGCACAGTCCATGGGGACAGGCATTTTAGAAAAAATTTAAAATGCATCAATAAAGGAAAAGAGAGTTTAAACGAGTATCTGAAAGATGCACCTTTCAGAGGATGTTGAAACACAACTACTTTGCTAGAGTAGCAATAAAAAATTTAATTTTCTTCCAAAAATAGTTGCGCCTTATTTTTCTGTACTCCAAAATACTTTAGGTAATTTAAAATCGATCAGGTGGTTCTTGAGATCAATGAAATAAGCGATATTCTCTGAAAAACAAACTATGTGATTTGGCTGTCAAACTGTAACTTGTGAAGTTGTTAGCCATTATTTCGTGAATTTTCAACATTTGTCAAAACTTTTTTCAGTATATATAGCTAAAAAATGTTGTGATTCTTTTTAATGAGCTATGCCTTGATTTTTGAAACTTTGCAGGTCTCTCGATTGACTTAAAAATGCTGTTGTTTACTGAGTTTAAGTAAAAATGACTTAAGAGTCGTGAGATAGGCGATAATATGGTTAGAGGGTTCAGCTCGATCTAAAGCCTCATTAATACTCCACGCATCGCGCCAAACTTTTCTTAGCTTTCTGTCGGACTTCTGAAATTTTGTATCCTTTTTCTAATAGAAAACACTCTTTTCATTTCGTAAAAAGCGGCTTCCATTATACAGTCCTCTGAATACCCTCTATCTTGGAACGTCTATGTAAGCAGCCTAAAATTGACTTTAATTCACGGTATTTTAGAAATTTATCAGCAGCTACATTGGACCAGAATGTCTCACACGCTTG
>JAVLUZ010000154.1:4528291-4593617 GCA_036768485.1 Mermis nigrescens | reverse complement strand
GCCACCTGCTTTTCAAGCTCCCGAAATTCTAATAACTGATATTTTTGATTCTGATAGAAAGATCAGATTTATTTTGGTTTACCGACCCCCTGATTTTGATCTAGCTTATGCTGAAATTTTATGTAGATGTATTGAATGGGCTTGTTCTGTTCCTTTCCCTTTGTAATCTTAGGAGATTTTAATTTGCCAAAAATCAATTGGTGGATAAGTTCGGTTCCTACTGATAATCTTAATACCCTATTTTTCGAGTTCGACTCACTTTCGGGCACTGGTTTACATCAATTAATAACAGAAAATACTCATGATAATAATATATTAGATCTTCTCTTTGCATCTGATCAAATTTCTAACGTAAAAGTTGATATTCCTTTTTCTAATAGTGACCATAATTCAATTATATTTGATTGTCTTTTGATGCCAGTCCAAAATCCTAGATCATCTTTTTTAACTTTTGTAAAGCTGATTTTAATGCGTTAGGTCTAGCACTGTCTCAGATTTCTTGGCCTGATCTTTTTGATACCTGTTCTAATGTAAATGATATGTATAATTTGTTTGTTGGAGTGCTTCACTCTTTAATTCATGCATTTGTCCCATTAACTCACCCCAAGCCCATGAAACGTAAATATCCCAAACTAATTAAAAGAATGTTAACTAAAAACGTATGCTTTGGAAGAAACATAAACTTTATCACTCCAACCGATACAAAAATCAAATATAAATCTTTTTGTAAAAATTGGATTTTGAAATTAAAAATTTCTCTGCTTCTGAAGAAATAAATCTTCTTTCTGACAAAAATTTGAAATCATTTTTTAAATTTGTCAATAATCGGTTGAATAATCATCGCTCTTTTCCACCTCTTTTTCATGACCACAAAATCGTTTCTGATCCTTTAGAAAAAGTAAATTTGTTTAATAACTACTTTTCTTCTGTTTTTTTCTGTTGATAATAATCATCTTCCTTTTTTAGATTCGATGACTGGTTTTGCATTGCAAACCATTCATTTTGACGCTTGGAACGTGCAACTGGTTTTAAATCAAATAAAAGCGTTCTTTTTCTATCGGTCCCGATGGACTCTGTCATTTTTTCTTGAAAAACTTTCAAATTATCTTGCTGAGCCTTTAGCTAGTATCTTTAATGTTTCATTTTTTGACTAGCACTATCCCCAATTTATGGAAATTGGCAAATGTTTTAAAAAAGGTGACGCAGCTTTAGTGAGAAATTACAGGCCGCTTTTTATTTGCTGCTCATCAAGTAAAATCATGGAAAATTTGATGAATTCAGAAGTTGTCGATTTTCTCACTACAAACAGACTCTTATCTCCTTCTCAGTTTGGTTTTCTAAAATCAAAGTCTTGTGAATTACAACTACTTAAATGTAAACACAGTTGGACGGTATCTTTTGAGTAATAGAACTCCTGTCGATGTTGCTTACATCGACTTTTCTAAAGCATTTGATAAAATTCCCTTCACTAAGCTTTTATATAAGCTCTCTAAATATGGAATAAAAGGTCTACTTTTTAATTGGCTCAAATCCGTTTTACATGGTCGATTTCAGCGTGTTTGTATTAACGGACTTTTTTCTGACTTCATGCCTGTTGGCAGTGGTGTCCCCCAAGGTAGTTGTATTAGTCCTACTTTATTCTTGATCTATGTAAATGACCTATGTAACTTGATTAAATACAGTAAAATTTACCTCTTTGCCGATGATGTCAAAATCTTTGGTCCATCTTCTGATAATCATTAAATACAAAAAGATCTGGACAATATTTATATCTGGTCTATAAATTGGCAACTTCCTGTTGCTTCGGAAAAATGTGCAGTTTTGCATCTTGGTAAAAATAATCCGAAAAAGCTTTTATTCTTTGAATAATATAAATATTCCAAATAACATTAGTTCCGTTCGTGATCTAGGTGTTTATATTTCCCACAATCTCAATTGTAAGGAACATTTAAATCACATAATTAAAAAAGCTGTTTCTCGTTGTTTTCTAATACACAAAGCTTTTCTTTCTCGTGATAAAGATATTTCAGTTAGGGCCTATACTACTTATGTAAGACCTATGCTTGAGTATGCTGTTTCTGTATGGAATCCATATTATGCAAATGATGTAAATCGTCTTGAAGATGTTAAATTTACCAAACGTCTTCTTTGGTTTTCATAGTAATTTATCCTATCCTGAACGCCTGAAGCTTCTTAACCTACCTCCTTTAAAACTTCGTCGTCTTCACATCATACCTGGGCATTGGCTGACGGTTCGCCCCGTCCAACTTCCAGCCAAAAGGGTGGGTGGGTCCCTAGGTCCTGAAAAAGGTGGGTCTGTCCCTGAAAAAAGGCGGGTCCTTGCCTGAAAAAGGTGGGTCGTTCAGCTTAATCAGTGGGTCAGTCAATAAAAAAGTTGGGTCATGAAAAAGGTGTCAAACAGTGTAATAAGATGGTTCCTGTGCATGTTTTGCGAACTGATCATGATATACTGTATCTAGCATTTCCTTAAATTATCTCCAAAAATTTTCTTCCTGCACAAAACATATTCCCCGTCCAAGTTACCCCTTCGCCCCGTCCAACTTGGTTCGGCCCGTCCTGGTGACGGGCCGATATGGGGCATTGCCCAGGTGTGCTTCACATATGTCTATGTCAAATGTATCAAATTATTAACGGTTTATCTTGTATTGATGCTGATGAATTTTTTATTTTTAGTTCCAGCAAAACTTGAGCAACAATCTGCCGTGAACTTAAGTTACCAGTTGGTCGTTAAAATGCT
This sequence comes from Mermis nigrescens, assembly GCA_036768485.1. Classification (NCBI taxonomy): domain Eukaryota; kingdom Metazoa; phylum Nematoda; class Enoplea; order Mermithida; family Mermithidae; genus Mermis; species Mermis nigrescens. Next base: position 4,590,859 of record JAVLUZ010000154.1, on the reverse strand, counting down.
TACCTCAACAACTTTTCCCAGCGCTATTTGAAAATTTGGAACTCCTTACCTGATCAAATAGTCGCTTCTCCCAACCTTTGTTTGTTCAAAAAAGAGCTACAAAACATTGATTTTACAGTTTTATTGTCGGGGCATACCTACTTGTATCACACTCGTAATTTGTATGTCCTTTTGTTCAGTCGCTGTTTCATCATATATTCATGTCTTACCAAATTTCGTTCATTTTTCTGGACAATAAATATTTTCTTTGTCTTGTCTTGTTTTTTGGTACAGGGTGTGGGAATTTTTTGTGAAGAATCTTATGAGTTTTTCAAATTTTGAGTTGGCAAAACTGGTAGCAGAGCACCAACAGACTTCAGACACATACAGACTTAGGTATATTGCTGTTTGCAATTGTCGAAACTTTCCAATTTTTGGTCTATTTGTCTACCAAAATTTTGGAAAAATAGAAAAAGCTTTTCCGCTTGGTTGGCAGTTGGCACTATGGGTCGGCCAGAGTTCGGCTCCTCCGGCCATTTTCAGTCCTCCAGCCTCCGGCAGCCGAAAATGGAAAAAATGGTTTAAGGCCGGAGGTTTTTTATAATTATCATACGTTTAAGCTCAGCAGATTGCTTCTTTTGTGAATATGCGCAATGCACATACAGACAGACATATGTTTGTAGGCTTAAGGCGTGTGAGTTGTCAATGTTCTATTTATTTGTAAAATAGTATTATATCAACTATTGAAGTATGAGATTTCCGCCTCAATATGGCGTAATTTCTATCTTAGTCACTAGTAGTCAGTCTTTTTTGAAAAAAGATTCTCTATTTTTCCTTAAGTCGGGTTGAAAACTCCTAAGGAGCTTGAAAAAACAATAGCATTTTAAGCGCTTTTCGCAGGCCCTTTGCAACAATGAAGGAAAATTGAAAATGAATGATTTTTTCGCGAAACGCCGGAAAATTTTCGCATTTAACAGCATAAAACTAGCTTGAAACTGTTTAAGCTGTTTTTAAATGCGCTTGAAGAATTTTGATTCTTTTTCTCAAGCTTCACTGCTCGTGTGTGTATATATGTATTATTTAGGTTTCAAAAATGTCTCCGAAAATTTTATAAATGTGTGACTCCTTATACATACTGGATTTATTTCAGAGGAGATCGCAAATTTTAAAAGGTTCATTATGTGTTTGGACACAATTATAAGTTATAAAACGACATTCTTCGATGTATTTTGCGTTTTTTGAATCAGTTCTGCACATAAAAATTAAGCGAAGTCAGTTTGACAATTCAGGCATTGTTATCAACTCGATCTAGTAGAGTAGACCCTTTGAAGATTAACAATGCAGGAACGCCTTATATGCGGCACGCAAAGCCGAAATTTTGAAATTTTTATGCTATGAATTTCAATTATGCAGAAATTATATTTGGAGCGTAGCGCCGAAAATTTTTGACTCTTTTATTTTTTAAGCACAATCTTGCAGCTTTCTGAAGATAAGAAATGCAGAAAATATATACTACATCTGGCTCGGAGCACTCGAATTTTTTCACGTCCTTGCACTGTTTTTTTTGCACAAAAAACTTATTTTTTGTGCAATCGAAAATCGGCCAAAGACTGCCTATATTTTGTGTGCAAAGATGTACAAAGATAGCTCCTAAAATCTTTCGTACGAGACTCAAAATATTTGTCCCGCATAAAAATAAAGTGCGTCTTTATCTCCTTCAGCTGAATTTGCATCTCTCTGAAGACCAAAAAATGTGTAATTACATCTGGCGCCTACAGCCGAAAGATTTCGATGTTTTGATTCTTTTAAGCTCATTAACGCCTTTATCAACGTAAGCAATGCAGAAAATTTCGTACATCTGACGGAATAAATATCTCTTTAATAAAAAATGTCCCCTTTAGCCCGCCTTTCCCCAATAGATACTGGCCTTTACACATGTATGCTGGCACAAATCTAGGATTTAATTCCGTTGAGGCCAAAAATTTTTGAGGTCAGATAACCCGAGAACCACTAAGAAACGGGCGAAAGCAAAGGCAGTTTTGAGCTATCCTGGCCGAAGGCATCCTGGTGAGCTTTACACGAAGGTGAAGAAAATTTTAAAAAATCAAAAAACTTCACTCTCCATAATGATATATAACAAATTATCGTTTAAGCTATCTCCACAACTGATCTCTCATCATTCAATGGATGAGTTATTTCTTATCTCCTGTCCTTGTAGTTCATCTTTGTGATTTACAGAGAAAAACAATCAGAACAAATGATTCGGCGCAGAAGAGCTGAATTTTTTTACACGTTCTACATGTCAAGCTCCAATTTAAGCGGTTTTGAGCGTGGCTAGAATTTAAAAACAGATTAGAGTACAGTGATGCCATGAGATGACGCGACACATCAACCCCAGAATTATAATGGATGGCGCGTCGCGAGCGCTGTTACGTTACATTGCCATCATCTCTTTTTCGATTGCTGCTATTAACCTCCACCATCCCTGTTAATCTGGCACAGGACGGCGTAATTTAGCTATTAATAGCACCAACAAGAAGGAAGCGCGTCAGCATTCACGTGCACGCCTCCTTGTTGGCGCTATTACATAGCTAAATTGCGCCGTCCGCATCGCCAGATTAACGGGATGATGGAGGTTAATGGCGCTGAATAGAAAAAAGAGATGATGGCGCATGATGGACGTGAACCGCGGGCGTCGCGACGCACCATCCATGATAATTCTGAGGGTGATGGCGCGTCATCTTTCATGGCGACCACTGTAAATCCAAAAAACTGAAACTTCACATACTCTCCATCAGGCCCGTATCCAGGATTTTATTTCGGGGGGGCCGATAATTTTTGAGACCAGATATCTCGAGAACCATTAGGAGATAGGCGAAAATAAAGACAGTTTTAAGCGTATCCTCGGCGAGCTCTATACAACGGTGAAGAAAAATTTCAACAAAAAAATTAAAAAATTTTCACTTTATTTCATTTTGATATACAGCAAATTTATCATTTAAGCTGATTTCTCATCACCTAATTGGCGAATTATTTCTTATCTCTTGCCTTTTGTACTTAATCATTGTGCTTTACAGAGAAACACACACGGATAATTAATAATTCGGCGGTAAGCGCCGAAAAATTGACATGCTCTGCTTATCAACCTCAAATTTGAGCGGTTTTGAGCGGACTAGAAGACAAAAAAACATGTATAAACAATAGATACGGCGCGAAGCGCCGGGAAATATTTCATGTTTCCCATGTCATCACTCAAATTTGAGCTGTTTTGAGTGAGCTAGAAGGCAAAAACTATAACTAAACAATGAATCCGGCGTACAGCGCTAGAAAAAATTGACATGCTTCTATATCTAACTCTAATTTGAGCGATTTTTAGCGGTTCAGAAGACAAAACTATACGTAAACACAAATCCGGCGCGAATCGGCTGAAAATTTTGAGTTTACTAGCTCAAAAGTACGCTAAAAACCTGTAGGCGCTATTTCAGACGCACTTCGCCAATTTTTCATTTTTCCTTCGGGGACCCTTGAGAGAAACAAAAATTTTTTCCCCATTTTGGGGGAGGCCTACCCGCCCCCTGGATACAGGCCTGTTCCCATGTCATAACTCAAATTTGAGCTGTTTTGAGTAAGCTAGAAGGCAAAAACTATAGCTAAACAATGAATCCGGCACAAAGCGTTAGAAAAAATTGACATACTTTCTATGTCTAACTCAAATTTGAGCGATTTTTAAGCGGTTTAGAAGACAAAACCTTACATAAACAATAATCCGGGCGCGAAGCGCCGGAAAATTTTGTGTTTTCTAGCTCAAAAGTATGCTAAAAACCTGTTTTGGCGGTGTTTCAGACCAACTTCTCGCCAATTTTTCATTTTTCCCTTTGGGGAACCCTTGGGAAAAACAAAAATTTTTTCCCATTTCTGGGGGGGCAGGCCCCCCCCGCCCCCCCCCTGGATACCGGCCTGCTCTCCATGTCTAACTCAAATTTGAGTGATTTTGAACGGTCTAGAAGACAAAATTATACATGAAAATTGAGTAAAAGTATTAGCTCAAAAGTACGTCAAAAACCTGTTTTAGCGGTGTTGTAGACGCACTTCACTAATTTTCCCTCTTTCCTTTGCAGACCTTTGGGAGACACAAAATTTTCTTTCAATTCAGAGGGAAGGAGCGGCCTTCCGCCCTATGACGAGCCTGCAAATATGTATCACATGTACGTCAGCAAAGCCTTCTGTGTACAAAACGGCATAGGTACAGGCTTGGCTAAAAGTTTAAGATACCCTCTAATATTAGTACTAAGCAATCCGTTAAGAAGTTTACAGTAAGATTTACAAACTTAGGTACCTGCAGTGCGCACAAGTGAATGACTAGACCAGGTTTTTTTGCGTACTTTTCGAAAAACAAACTTTTAATTGAATCTCTTAAGCCGTTCATAAGATACTTATGGAAAAAACTAACTCTAGGCAACATCTTTCTAAGATATTTAAGTATCATGATGAATCATAAAGACAATTCTAGCTCAATAAAGTGGTAATAGACTTTGCTTCGGCCCATGAATTTCTCGACAACGGCTTGACAAATTTCAAAGAAACTTTGTTTTTCAAAGAGTACCCAAAAACTGGTCTAGATTCTTCCACTTGTGCTCAGCGTAAAGTAACCCAACTTTGTAACTCTGCTACAAGCGTAAACAGTATTTTTAGTACTATTGCTCGGGGTGTCTTATTGGCCAAGCCTGTCTGTCGACATTTAGTGGTAGTGCATCCAGGTAGGCCCGTATCCAGGATCCAGCCGAGGGGAGGAGCGGACTCAATTATAAATGGGTCCATATCTCGGGAACTTTGTTGGGACAGCTCCTTAAAACCGCATTCTTCAACCAGTGATCGGACTGAGGCTCCGGCCTCGGCCTCGGCAAGCCTCGGCGTTTTTGGAGCCTCGGCCTCGGCGCCGAGGGCGAAGCTAGAAAGTGCCGAGGCGCCGAATGTTAAAATCAAATTTGAATAAGTTTAATATATCCGTTGAATATTAACTATAGCAAAGAAAAATGCTCCGATGGAACAAAAAAGATGAATATACTTGGAATTGTGGATTATTATGGATGTAAAAGGAGGGGACTAGGAAAATCTACCTAAAGTCGGAAAATCTGCTAAAAATCACACTTTCTCTAAGCAACGCAAAAAATCGATGTATATTCTGCGGCCAACAGATTAAAAGTAAATATTCAACCATAACAATGATTGAAACAGCAGCATGTTAGCAATGCAGTAGCTATGGGAAATGATATTAAGTAAACTAACAGTCTTCCAAGCCAATTGAATGAAATAGCAAACATCGAAGACAATTGAAGACATGGTTGGTTAAAAACAGTAGGAAACACGTAAGTTGACTTGAAACAGACTTAATGTAGATACACTAGCATGCCCGAAACGATTGTGTGCACTAATCAATCGGCTCCTGCTTTGCTTGCTATAATGCTCATAAAACAAAACAACTTTAAATACAATACCTCTTAGTTTTCTATCAATCAGGTGCCAGCAATTTAAAAAAGTAACCTTGATAGATTTCGTTTATACACTCTTATCTGAAACTTCGAACATTATTTAAAAAAGACACTTTTTTAGAGGCCGCAGAATATACATCGATTTTTTGCGTTGCTTAGAGAAAGTGTGATTTTTAGCAGATTTTCCGACATTAGGTAGATTTTTCCTAGTCCCCTCCTTTTACATCCATAATAATCCACAATTCCAAGTATATTCATCTTTTTTGTTCCATCGGAGCATTTTTTCTTTGCTAGTACACTACTTTTAATTAGCGTGATTTCAGTACATCAGTCAGTAAACACAATCAGTAACATGCCACAATAATGACAACAGTCCAAGAACGCGGAAAACAATATTGTTCTTAACATCAGCATTATCCTTTTTAAACAAGACAACCTTATTGACACCATCCATTTTCAAATTAAAACTGCATTAAGTTATTTCTTCTTAATGTGCAGTTCACTTATAATCAAGCACAAAAATTTAACCAACGAATTCACATTGCAAATCCTCACTCAATCAATACACAAGCACAATGTGTTGTGACTTTTGAAATTGAAAACACCCAATTTTCAATTTTCAAATTGAAAATTGGATCAATTTTCAAATTGAAAATTGGGTCAATTTTCAAATTGAAAATTGGGTGTTTGAATTTGCGATGAAGAAAATAATCAAAAGATAGTCACTTGGTTTATTTAAGCCGAGTAATAAAATAACGACCGTCCACCAATTCCGAACTAAACGCAACTAATCTGATCACTATGAAAAAGTTTTGAAAAATGAGCTTGCTAAGCGAGAGTTGTAAACCAAGAGAAACTTAAAGTTAAAACCTACCATTAAATTATGAGAGAATTATAAAAGATTTTAAACTTCAAGAAAATGGAAAAGGCGGGATGTTGGTAAATTAGAAGGCAAAGATTTTCGGCAAAAATTCAAAAACTTCACGCAAATATCAAATGTAAGGAACACTAACGCTTTGATTTGGTAGTAAAATAAATTTGTAGTATAGACTACATATTAACAACAAATGAATAGTGCAAACTTTACACAACTACTAGGTGTAGAGAATACTAACAGTTTACGGCTTATTAATGTACATGATTACAATAAAGCTGTATATCTTTGTCGACTTCTGTGCACAGTAGTGTGATTGCTGGTTCATTTTAAACCACTTTTGCAGGCAATTTACATCAATTAAACGATAGCTCTCCATGTGCAAGATTTTGTGAAACATATTATAAACACGGCTAAGAAAGATTTAACTTTAATGCAACCCATTTAAGACAAAATTACATCTCTTCAATGATCTAAGGACACTTGAACATAATTTTTAAATCACTTTAGATTACTTTTGAGGGTAAACAAACTCACTTAATTGATGTCTCACATATGAATCCTTGAAAATTTCTTGACTTCAGTTACAAAGTCTCTGCAAGTCTATCGAATTAGGTTAACACGTAACGTAAACTTTACACAAACACATAGCGTAAAGAATATTTTAGTCGGATTCGTAATTTTGATATTGCTCCGATATTTCTTTCAACATTTATGGAAAAATGAGTCTCCATAATGTTTTAAAGACAATAAACATTAGGTTTAAACCACTTTGCAATAATGCTGAGTGTAAGCAAGCGCGCCCAATTGACGTATATATTTCATTCCCTGTAAATTTTTATATCTCAGGAAAAAATTTCGATTTTTGCAATGCTCTAGAACAAAGGCTAACATGCAGTGTAAAAAATTACTCGGATATTATGATCAACATTCATGAAAAAATTATGTCTCTTACAATGGTCTGAGGACATATAAACAATGAATGTAAACTACTTTACATCACTGTTGGATGTAAACAAACGCGCCTACGTGACGTCTCACATTTGATCCTTTGAAAACTTCTAGGCTCCAAGAAAAAATTAGGTTTCAGGAATGCTCAAAAACGAAGATAAATATATATGTAATGTAAACTTCATGTAAACACCTAGTGTAAAGAAGATTTTAGTCAGATTCGTAATTTTGATATTGTTCCGATATTACGATTAATATTTATGAAAAAATTAAGTCTACATAATGTTCTATGGGCAAACTAACAATTGGTAAACTACTTTACAACACCGTAGAGTGTAAACATATGCGCCAGACTGGCATATCAAATTTGATTCCTGGTCCATTTCTAGACTTGATAAACGTGTCCCTGACTCGTAACCGGAGAAGCAGGCAGAAAAAACAAGACAGAAACGCATTTAAAACTCCAAATTTTTGACTTTACACTCGCTAAATATTAATGTATAGACAATTTGCTTTGACATGCACCCGATATAAAGCACTTTATTTTTATTCTATTAGACTTATCCCCGAGTTCTGGACGGAGAAAGTGGCGAACAAAAAACGCAACAAAAACGTATTTTCCATCATTTAGAACACTGTAAACTTTAAAATTCCGTACCGAACTCCCCATTGAGTTTAAAGAAATTCGGTTTGGTACAATTTGTGGCTTTTAAATCGTAGTACATTCCCGTGTGCCAAAATTCTGTTGCAAAAATTATTTGGCATGATTTATCAATCAAAACTTCGGAAAAACGTGTTTTTTTAGCCCATTTTTTACCTCTGATTTCGAACTTTACACCCCCATAAATAACTCAATATTGCGTTTCTTTAAATGCGGTTTGCTGCGATGTTTAGCCCCTGTAAGGCACTTTATTAATGCCGTCTTCGATTTGCACTGACTCATAAGCGGAAAAATTGGCAGAGAAATCTTTAGCTAAAATCCCTTTTTTTACACCATCCACTCAGAGTGTAAACTTTAAACCCCAGGATCTAACTCACCATAGAGCATAGAAGACTTTGCTTATATGCAGAATGTGAAGCCCTTGATCCGCTCTACATTTCTGCTGTGAAAACATTTTAAAAACCTCATAACCGGAGTTAGCATCGCACTATAGGAAGGTTGAAACTCGACCAAAAAGTGCTTTTTCACCCTCCAGATTTTCGCATTCCTTTTACACTGCCGTTCGATAAATAATGCGAAATTTCAAAAAACACAAAAAAGTGTCATCCGTAGAATTCATCCCTCTATTATCCTATTCTGTTCAATCCTTCGGAGTCATCAATACTCAGCGTTGTCCACATGCCGCAGTAAAAAGGTCCCAAAATTTGTCCTATGTTATAACGTTACACAAAAACTTTACACCTTCTTTTACACAGTCAATTTTGAGTTTCAAGAAAAAACAAAAAAACACGGGCAGCGAATTTTTTTTTATTATCTTTCTCTTTAAAAAAAGCCGCACCTTCCAGAAGTGTCCCGTTATAGCTGTAGGGGGTGCTCAGGTGTTGGGGGTACCCAAGTATATTATGGTGTCACGCGCTAACGCGCTACCTATGATTTAGAATACATCTGCAGTACACAGGCTATTTTTTACCAATAGACTTTTCTTATGGTTTTACTCGCATACCCAGTTACACCAAGTTACATACAGCAAAGTGCTAATTTATTATTCAAGCGATGACTTAGTTTTAATTCTCATGCTCGCATACATGGATCGGAAACACACATTCCCAAAGGGGGGGTGAGGGAGGGTTATAACCCTCCTCTCAAGGTACAAGACTCAAGTCACTGTCAGACGATTTTTGGTGCAAACCTTTTGAATAATTTTTGGAAGTTAATTTTTACTATGGCAAAAGTGCAGCTAACTCATTAGAATTTCACGAAGTGATACAGCATTTTTGAATGTGAGCAAGAGTAAATAGACAAACTCTAATCTTATGTCAAAAATGGCAAAAGCACCTAAAAAATAGCCAACAAAGCGCAAATTTTCGCCAAAAAAGTGGTGGAGGGTGGGTTGACGTTGGAGGGACGGGTGGGGAGTGATGTCCAACCCTGCAAATGGGGAATTCTCAAACCCCCCTGTTACACGTATGGTTTTCGGCCATTTTTATGGGAGAGGGGGTAAAAATGATCACGAATTTTCGGCCGAAAAATCGCAAAAATGCACCTAAAAAAGGCCAATAAATGCAGGTTTTGCCAAAAATGAATTTCGGCTCGTGCATTTTTTTGGAGCCATTTTTATACAATGTTAAAATACTTTTCTTGGACAAAGTGATAATATTTATATCGTTTTTCAGTATATTTTAGGAAATTTCAAAAAATTTTCGGCGCTTCGCGCAAAATATCGCTAATATACTGTATTTAGATTTAAGCAGGAAATAAACTACTCCAAAATAAATTTTTGTGTAATCTAGGCATCTTTATGCAGATTTCAAAAATGTTTTGTATCTATTTATACTGTTTTTAAAAATTTTATGCAAAATAAGTACTATTTAATAACTTTGCACTTTTTTGCCGTTCAAAGAAAAAATTGACTAATTTATCCTGATGTTGCATTGGATTTCTACGCACAGTAGTGCTTATTACAAGATTTAATTTGCATATTACAATATCTGCAATATTTCTGATTTTGTAGTACAAGCTGCTTTAGCTTTCAGTCTGAATTTATGTGTAAATTCTCATCAAAAGCTGATAGAAACTAATATTATCAACTAAATTCAAGCCGAGTTACTTCACATTTAGGGCCACGTTTTTTTGTATTTGGCAAAGATTTTTTCATAATGTACAGAATCTGTTCAGGACCATCTAATACGCAAAAGATTTTTGGAGAGACAAAAACTGTAAAAAGGTTTGAAATTTCCGAAAATTTTCGCGCATCAGTAATTGTCTGTCCTATATATCTTTTAAAATAGTAGAATTTTGCATTTAGAATGGAAAAATGTCAAATATTCAGAAACCCAGGAATTAGCTAAGATACACTACCAGAGGTCGAAAACCCTCGTTTTACCACACTAAATCGCTACCGTACAATACTATAATAGTACACAAAAATTTGCATTTACTAAAATGTTCAAAGACTTTTGTATACCATCTTTGCACACGTAAAAAGCGTATCTTGCACAGAAAAACACTGTTTAGGACTGCATGCCAGTTGCAGGTCACACACTGGCAGTATGTAAAAATGTGTAGTGTTTAAAAAAATATATTTATATAAAATAACCTCCACAAAAATTTTGTTCGCTCATACAAAGACACTACTTAATTTACTGGTCCCCCATTTTGGGATTTCACCTTCCTCATCTCTGGACCTTGGGAAACTATGGACCGGAAAGTGCACAGTGCAAAGTTTCCTGTCAAATTACCTGCCACACCAGAATTGGATGACTGAAAAAAAACGTGTTTAAATATGCATTACTGCAAAAGCGCAGCACAACAATGGCTACAGTTCTGTCTTTACTTATCTTATTTCGTTTGTTCGTTTATTTCTTCGACACTGTTTTCTTATTTATAGTAATAAAAGTTTTTAAGTGCTTGTTCAGCCATATTTTTTATAAACTTTCCCAAGTCTTCATCAAAGGCAACCGGTTAAATTAAGTATGTTTACGCTGCTGACTTTGTTCAATAAATCCTTCACACATTTAATCAACTATTATTGGAAAATAAAAATGAATTGTTTGACATTCGATAAAGTGTTTAATATTACGATTATTCTATAGCTCATGTGCACACAAAATATTCTAAGAGTACTATTTATGGTTATAGGTATATGCTTGACCTCGAAAGACACTCGCCGAGGCCGAGGCAAGGATTTTAAGTCGCTCGGCCGAGGGCCGAGGCCGGAGGGTCCAAAAAGTACCCTCGGTCCGATCACCGTCTTCAACGTTTTTCGACATGCTCTTTCCATTAAGATCATAAAATTCCAACTTTTTGAAGAAAAAAATCTGCTAACTTAAAAGGCTAGAAAAAGTGTCGTTTTTTGGTCGCGCTTGAGCCAAAATTATGGGAAACACTTCACACCTGGCGCGAAGCGCTGAAAATTTGAAGATTTTATATCAACGACATGCAATTTCTTCATCATTTCGTGCATTATCTTACCTTTCAAAATTTTTTTTTCCGATAACGGGGGCGGCCGCCCCTCCGCTATCGCCCTAAATGCGACCCTGTTAATTTTCAGTCTGATATTGATAAAGATTCAAAACGTCGTCAATTAGTTTCAGGACTACTGATTAACTAGTAAAATCTAAAAAATTGTAGGACGAAATTCATAGCTCGTGTTTATTCTTCAACATGCTGCGAATAGCATTGCTTTTGTGTTCGCGCTTGAGGCGACTGACAATTCTGCGCTTTCTTATCAAAAAGATGCGATTATCTTAATTTTTCTATGCTTTATCTTACATTTAAAATTTTTTTGATAGCTAGGGGGCATGGTTTCTTTCGTGTTCGGCAAAGATTTTTCCCGATGTACAAAGACTTTTCGGGACCGTCTTTGTACATGTACAAAGATTTTTGGGAAGACAAAAATTGCAGAAAAGGTTTAAAATTACAAGAAATTTTTCAGCGCTTCGCGCTGAAATGAGTAATTGTGTTCCACATACCTTTGTAATGGCAGAAATTGCATTTGGAAAAGCAAATGTCAAATTTTTCAGCGCTTCGCGCCATTTTAAGACGATTCTTGGTGATTTTTGCTCTCAGAAACTCCAGAAATCAGCTAAAGTACGTCACTAAAGGTCGAACGACTCTGTTTTAATCACACTGAAATCGCTGCCGTACCATATAGTACCCAAAAATTTGTGTGTACAACGTGTACACAGATTTTTAGGGACAATCTTTGCACATGCACAAACGGACCTTGTACAAAAAAACCATGCTAGGGGGCGACTGCGGGTCACCCCTAAATACGAACTCTGCATATTCAAAATTAAAACAATCATAAATACAAAAAAATCTCATATCAAAGGTTTACTGATCCTCAAACATGGTACCTAATTGATTCTCAAAAAATGTTTGACTGATTCACCAAAAGTTGGAATCTTTTCTGAAACGTTGCCCATTCCCAGAAAAGATTGACTAAGGTTGATCAGTTAAGTTTAACATGAATTAATTAATTATCACTGAAAATGTTGCCTGGCTGTAAAAAAGGTTTGGCTGACTATTGAAAAAAATTGGTTGATTCTTGATTAAAGATTGCCTATTTCTTAAAAAAAAGTTGCCCATTTCCCAAAAAATTGACTGACCTCGAAAAAGAAGGCTTTTCTCGAAAAAGTTGCCTGCTTTCTAAAAAACTTATAATTCTCAAAGAAGGTTAACCGGGTATGACAAGAGTCAGTTTTGACCTTTATTTTGAATTAGTTTCAGAGCAGCCGAGAATTTAGGATTTTCAGAAGTATTTTCATGCTTTTTTTCGCTAAAGGCCCGAAAAATTCAGGGACTGGTTATAACCCCTGATGGGTCAGCCGGACTGATACTGTCCGGCGATTTTGAGCTAATAGAACGTTTTTTGCATCGTCTTTGAGGTCAAAAAAGCAGTAAAAACGTTTAAATTTTCCCAAGTACTTTTACTCCAAAAAGCTCAAAATTGATAAATAATTGCATCATTTAGTGTTAAAAAGATACATGCAGTCAAAATGGACTAAAATGCTTGAAAAATGCGATATTACCACGAAAAAACGTTTTATAGGTTATTTTGACCAGTTTGATCGTAAAAACAGAAAAAATCGTGAACGTTAAATTATGTAACTGTTTTGGATTTTTGAGATTTCACCTCCCCCCGCCGCCCCGGACTTTGTGCACCTATGATTATAACCGATATATAAAGAGGAAATATTTTACAAAATTGTGAACATACGGGGGTTTCATTGAATGAGTATTATCAGTGTTCCTGAGCTACACATTCTCTTGTGAATTCAATATTCTTCATCTTTGTTAAGCGTCATTTTTGTTACGCGACGTTCGTTCGCATTAATGGGTTGTGCTTTATCTGGTGCATTCGAATATTTATTAATTAATTTGGTCGATCAAGTGCAATACGGATATGAACCTCAGTAGATTACACAGTTGCGCAGCAGGTAATTAAAACATACAATGCGCATATCCTAATAGAAAGATTTCATCTCTATAAATGATGATCATTAGATAATAAATGAAAGGCTGATTTGATAAAAATATAAACGTGTTTTTTCTGATGAACAGAATCGAGAACATGACGTATTGCGTAGTCATAAATGCCCCCCTGTAAAAAATTTTTTTTGGAATCTCAGAAGGATCCAATTTTTTGTTCTTCCAGGTTCCAAGTACATACTAATTTCGAAGTAATTCGAGTTTCAAAAATATTTTTACGTCTTGCTTTTCGAAGCGTTTTTTCCAATTTTCAAAATTATTGAGCACGTTAAGCGAAATTTCGATTAAAATATGAAACTGAGCAGCTTTGAAATGCATTTATGCCCAAATTCAATTTTTAAAGACGAGAAAAAACGTTTGGGGAGGCAAGGCACGTGAAACTTCAATTCTCATTTTTCGAGTAGTGGGCACAATTTTGTCAGCCGGAAATCAGACTTTTACCCATTTCCGAGCAAATGCTGAATCAGTTTTTTCATTCGTCTGGACAATTGGGAAAACAATTAAATTTCTCCCATGTATCATTCTCCAACTTCTGGATTCTAAATGTTACATTAAAAGGAATACTTAAAAAATCCTCGATTTACATCCTTGAAAAAATTATTTGAAAATTGAAATTTGGAACATGGAAATTTGAAAAGCGTCTTGCATATAAAGGCGAATTTAGAAGAAAAATTTTATTTAAAAAATTACAACAAACTGGGGCCGCCTTCCGCCTACCTCTGAAATATGGCCCTTCGCTAACACATTTAGTTTTTTAAAATTTTGTTTCAAGACATTGCAAAACGTGTTTGCATATAGGTCAAGAAGTTTCGTGCCATTATTATTTTTTAAAAAGTTTTAAAGGGAGATAAAAATCATAATCATTGCTAGAATGTGCCGGGGCCGCCTTTTTGCCGCCGGGGCCGGGCCTCCACCAATTCAATTTTTTAATTTTTTTTGCTTTTTTAGCGATTTTTTGATGCCATTGTATAGTGCTCGACGCTCCCAAAATTTCTAGCTGCCCAGCCCACCGCGTCGCAGACCTCTCAGAATCCCCCCCCCAAAAATCCGCTGTTAGACGCCCCAGAAATTGATTTTCAGAATTTTTTGTTTTTCTGCATTTCTGATGCTAATGGATAGCCTTTATTGAGAAACGCAAGAAAAACGTGTTTTTCGCCTTACCATTATCAGGCACTTTTTGACTTCGAAAAATTATGGAACCCCAGAATTTTTGAGCTGCCCATGTATGGATTTAACTCCCCCCTGACTTTGATGTGCTTTTTCAATGTGCTTTACTTTGCACTTTTTTAGAGTTATTATTCTATTTGTTCTGATAGACGTAGCTGTCTACAATACAAACTGAAAGCTCGTCTGTATGAATTGCAATTTAAAATATGTCAATTTTGATTATTAACTAGAAATTTGAACCAACCTGGCATAATGAAAGTAAGATTTGAATTAGCAAGATCTGTGGTGTTGCTTGAATTTGAGCTTGTAGGTAAATCTGCCCAAAACATTATCAATTTTCATATTATAATCAATTATAACAGTGGCCTCGCACAGCTCTAATCATTGCTATGCATCTATGTACTATTATTGCCGACAAAAGATATTCTAAATGTTTGATAGAGTTTGGACTACAGTAGCTGATCAGTTTTAATGTTTTATACTAAATTTGTGTTAGAAATGTTTCTTTACAAATTCATAGCAGTTTATAAATTTTAAATTTTTTCAAGAAATAATGGGCTAGCACAAAACAAAGAAGAAGATTCAAAATCAAATAAAATTTACTTTAAAAGTGTTAAAGATAATAAGTCAGAGCAAACATGGATTTACAATTTGCACTGTGTTAAATATGCAAATTATGTATTTTATTATACATAAGTCAGTAGAATATGCTATGGGAACAGTTAATAATTTAGGAGAGAATTATGTCAGAATTATTTTTAAAGATTTAGTCCAACTGTGATCACTCGGTTTTTCCCATTCGATATTTACATACAAAAAGTCATAATTTGCATAAATTTCAATACGAATATCTGAAACTTGACGTTCTATAAAAATTCTAAAGCTAAGTTTGAAATTAGCGTCAAAATTGATCTAGAATCTCATTTTGCTTTTGATAAAAACGAAAGGTTTAAATTTGTTAAACAGTGTAATCTTCGTTTGATTTTGCTTTTTATTACATCAGATTACTTTTGCTAGATTAAAATTTTCATTTGAACCTGACTGAATACGAAAACTAAATTACACATGCATAATTTGTCAGTTCTTCAACAGCGCAGGCATCGCTTTGAACTTCATTTTCCTTTCTCTTAAGTTTTGACGCCAGTTAATCAATATTGTAACAGTCTGTTTTTTTTTCATCCATTATTTCAGGATGGGTGCCGCTTCGGTTTTAAACAGCTAAACCTTGAATTAATGTTATATCAATTCGTGTAATTCATTAGGTAACCTCCGGGCAAGTGGAAAATACGTGTATAACGTATGGTGGTCCGTTTTCTGTTTAAGGGCTAAGACAATACGCCTGAAAACTCCGCTGCTTGCCATGACGAATATTTGATTTGAAAAGTAAGCACGTGCAACTCAAAAATTAGATCAAAATACGATAAATTTATATAAATATCGGAATAAATGAACTGAAATGAAACAAATTTAAATGAAATCTATTAAAATCAAGAATATGGCATTAGTATGAACACTTATCGTCACTTTCCAGCATACGTGAGCAGCAAGAAAAATTCTGGGGGGGGGGAATGCAAGATTTTTCAAAGGTCAAAAAATGGCCCAAAAAATGGTGGTATGGCGTAAAGAACACTTTTTTCGACGTTTCTCATCAAGCACTATCCATTGGCATCAAAAATTGCGAAAAAAACGAGAAAATTTTTTCAAAAATTGAATTTTGGGGGTATTTTGATTTCTGAGGGGGTATCTTGGTTTTTGGGGTGTATACCCCCCACGCCCATTTGTTTTCTAGCCAATGTTAGTATGTCTTCCTTTGTTTTAAAACACTAACATTAGAAGGATCATACATCTGCTGAGCCACACATTCCCATAGGGGGGGCTGAGGGGAGTATTGCTCCCCCACCTCAGGTTGCATGATTTTCGGGTACAAAGGCAGCGATGTTCAAATTTTTCGCGCTTGGCGCCGACTAACACATTTCTGTTTTGTTTACCCATAAATTACCTAGAATGGACTTAAGATTATTTAAAAAGTCAAAATTTCCGAATAATTTCTTATATTTTTTACTTACAAGAGTGACTGAAACCAGTCGGAATTGGGCAAAAAAGTAGTTAAAATGCAATTTTACACATTAAAACATGCTATGTCACAGGATGTTTTAGCCATTTTCCACATCAGACCTGCAAAAAGAGGTCGAGACTATAAATTTGTGGTCGTTGGTTTTGGGATTTCACCCCTCAACTTTCGACCCTCGGGAAAGTATGTGCTGAGCTAATTATTGTCTTCGAAAACCTATGCCGAAAAATTACTAGAGAAAAAGTGTAAGTGAAGTTATCTGACATATGTACGGTTTTTTTGTTTTTCGCAAAGATTTTTCCCGATGACTTCAAACACTTCTTTCGTACCTGCCTTTTATATATACAAAGATTTTGGGGATAGGCAAAACTGTGAAAAAGTCTGAAAATTCTCCTGAGATTTTCTGCACTTCGCGCCGAATGAGTAATTGCCTGTTCTGTATATCTTTGAGAATGACAGAAATTCGGCATTTAGCAAGAGAAAAAGTCAAATTTTCTTGCGCCTCGCCCACTTTTTGCAAATTGTTAGTGGCCATTTATCACCAGAGAGCCAGAAATGAGCCAAGATACACCACTAACGGTAGGTCACTGAGAGTCCTGTTTTAGCACAGCAACACTAGCAGCGCTTGCTGCAATCTCATTTTAGTACCCAAAAATTTGCGTACAAAAATGTGCAAAGACTTTTGGGAACCATCTCTGTGTATAAGTGTCAAAGCGCAACCTTGTCAGTGTTTTTTTGTTAGAAAAGTGTCTCTTTGTGCATATACAAAGATGGTCCTCTAAAAGTCTCTCGTGTACATTTATAGTACACACCAATATTTGGGTACCAAAAAACAGCGGTTCAGTAGCGATTTTAGTGTTGCAAAGTAACAGAGTTAGTTCGACTTTAGCAGCTGCCCAAAGGCAAAAATCGCTCAAGAATTCAAGCTTTGAAAAGCTGCGACGAAGCGCTTCTGCAAATTCGACATTTGCAGTCTTGGAAATGCAATTTCTGCCGTTACGAAAGATATATAGAACATACAATTGCGGATTTCATAGCGCGAAGCGCCGAAAACTTCTTCCAATTTCTAACCCTTCTGCAACTGCCGTCCTCCCAAAAATCTTTGTACAGTGTACAAAGACGGTCCTCGAAAAGTCTTTGTACAACGGATTGCAAAATTCTTTGCCGAATGCGAAAACACCGACCTTGTACAAAGAAACACTGGAGATATATATCGGAATAATTACACATGGGATTGCAGTTGGTATGTACTTTTATATTTCGGTAGGTGTCCTTGCTTTACACCATTTTAACTCACGTTACACTCATTTATTTTTCTTTCGTTTACACTGCTTTTACACCATTCAGAAGGCGTCGTCGTAACCGATTCAGATTCGAAGTCATTCGAACCACCACTCAAAACAATGATGCAGCTTCTACATCGAATAATTTTATCGAATTGTCGGAAAAAACGCTCCTACCCTCCTCAGTGGACCTATTATTACAAAAATGGATGGAATTGCGAAACGCAAAGGAGGGCAAAGAGAGTAAACATGATATGAATTTACTTAGATGCAGCAGGAAAGTCAACTGTTTACACGGTGTAAAGTAAATAAAATGTGCGAATTTTTTATTATAGTGTCATTGGCTGTAGCATAAGAGTACATACAAAATAACGAATTTAATTGCGTGGTGTAAAGTGATCATTGCGTAAATTTCCTAAACAGAACAAAAACGGAATTCGACTCCACGGCGTAGAATGCACCGTGTGTAAACAACGCTACATGGGACGATGTGGAAAAGCTTTATGTAAACTCGTGATATAAACTAAGTAACCTACGGGTGCGTAGCTGGCCGTCCTATTTTGGGGGGACCAACACTAATTTTGGGGGGACTAAGCCCAAAAGGCCAAAACAGCAAAAAATAACGTTTAAAAAGTCATATTTTTCTGAATTTTGGGAGGGGTCCGAAACCTCCTCCCTCTTCCCCCAGATATACGTGCCTGGTAATCTAGTTGACCGTGTAAAGCGTGCGAAAGCCGTAACTTAACGAATGGTTGATTGATATCTATACTACATAAATAAACGGTTGAATAATAACGACTGAAAATGCTGATTTTTGGTGAGAAATAAAGCAGTGCGAATTGATAATATTTCATGACGATCGTTTAAGGCTGAATGCGATTCAAATGCAATATTGAAATACTTGAATGGCTGCGTTTTTTATAAGCTTAGTCGGCATTCGATTGTCTTCAGCTTGCACTCTTACACTGGACCATACATGTAACGGCTCAAAATTAGGGGGTCCCGGCCATTTTTACGGGGTTGGGCGACCTCCAACTTACAGTGCTCGCCATGAAACATGACGCAATATAATCGTCAGATTTATATATATCATCTCTTTTTATTATAGGATATCTATGTGTATCATGCCAGCACTCTGGCGATGCGGATGGCGCAACTTAGCTTTTAATAAAGCCAACAAGAAGGAAGCGCGCATGTGAATGCCGGAAGCGCGCACGTGCTTGAATATAGGACGGCATTCACGGGCGCTCTCTCGCCTGAATACAGAACTGGTATTCACGTGCGCGCTTCTGGCATTCACGTGCGCGCTTCCCTCTTGTTGGCGCTATTAATAGCTTAATTGCGCTGTCCGCATCGCCAGATTAACGGCATGATACAGATAAATATCCTATAATAATAAAAAAGAAACGATAGCGCATTATAGACGAAACGCGGCACTCGCGACGCATCATCTAATATAAATCTGATGATTATAGTGCGTCCTTTTTCATGGCGAGCACTGTATGGCCAAAAACGCCTAAGAACGGCCAAAAATTCAATTTTTTTAAAAAATCAAGGGGGTTAAAAATTTTATCGCTTTCAGGGTGATGTGGGGACGTCCGACTTTTGTGTGTAGGACCCTCATCCCCCAGATACATGTATGCACTCGACCCTAAGGCCGTACTCCTGACTTTTTGCAACACCCGAAAAGGTATAACAGATGTGGCATAATTTTTGCTTTTTTATCATTACTAATATGTTTACAGTAGCCTTGTCCGCTCTTAAACGAAATCTCATTTCTGTCCGCTTTTACACTTTACTCATGAAATTTCGGGTACGCTCGTATTCACTTAACACCCTTTTCTTCCTGGCCAGATTTTCGCCCACTTTCGCATCTCCACAAGTATAAAGTTCAAAAACGAATCGACGTAGAGAAACGAACGTGGGCCGCCACTGCCGATCACGATGACGACATCGACGAAAACGAAGCGCCCCCCGGGCCACTTGCCAAAAAAGCCAAAATTTCGCCCACCACCTCATCGATTTCATCGTTGACTAACATTCCGCCAATTTTGGCCAATTTCACAACCGAACAATTATTCGACCACATGAACTCGTTTATAAACCAAATATTCGACGAATCGATTCGACATCCGAACAACAATTTTAATAATAAAAGACGTAGCGCGACGACGGCGGCGACGAATCGACCAAAAATGACCGAATCTGCCGAAATCCGCTCAAATTAATTATAACCATTCCGAAATCGATTAGAAATCGTAAAAAAATGAAATCGATGGAAAAATCTGTATTGAAAAATATTTGCAAAGATCGCCGTCGAAAAACAGTTCGCCAATAAGCTTTCGCCGACGTCGCCGTCGCAGCCGCCGCGTCACCTTCGCCTTGCCCGATGGTGAAACGGAGCGGCAGCCGTTGCCGCCGACGCCCGACGGATCGTCGCCCGTTCAACCCGTAGGCTGATGTTTTAAATTCTCCATTTACCAAATTGCGTTATTCGGTACTGGAAGGCGTCGGTTCCGTTTTTTCTGAAATTTTATTTGATTTTTAGTTTTCGATTTTATTCCGACTGCCAAAAAAATTATTTTGTTTTGATAGTATGGTAATCTTCATCAAATATTACAGTGAGATGGGGGTCATCTACCCAAAATTAATCGATCTTTCAAAGTGAATCCCCGATTTTGGCAAAAACCTGCTTTTTGGTCATTTTTAGGCGCTTTTCTTTGCCATTTTTCAATTTTAGGTGCTTTTTCACTTGACCAGTATACATAAAATCATGCGAAGCACTGGAAAAAAATTTGACATTATTACGTACATAAACAATGATGCAAAAAAATGCTCCGTCAGCTCAAAATCGCCGGATACGTACATACTGTCAGTCTGACTCTATGGTAAGGCTAATAATAACCACCTTCCTCTATTCCGTCCCCTGGCGCGCATGCGCATCATTCCACCACAACCGCGATTTTGATTTTTACGGAACCGGTGCCGGAGCCGGAGCCGGAACACCACTGCTGTCTACGTAGTCGTTTGTTTTCCAGATGACGACGCAGAAGGAGAGCGTCATAATGACGAACGAATCTCGCGCACGTCGCCTGGTGCTCGGCGGGATGCGCGTCCGGGATTATCGCCAAAAGGGTCCCGGACACTCTTATGTGCACCCCGTACTATTTGCGGTCCATCCGTCTGTTTAAATTGAGGTAATAAGTGTTTCTGAAGTTTTCGCCTCGAATTTGAACAATGAGCATTCTTCAAAGGTCCCCTGGGGATCCAACAGCCCATGCTAGAACGTATTCAAAAATGTATTCAAAAAACTAAAAATAGAAGAATAAAAAACGGAAAACAACATAAAACATTTAAAAGCATTAGAACGTGTTAGCACTTAACGTGGCATAGAAGGGATGGACACTTCTGTTATAACATAGGCACTAAATCCTTAACATATCATTGAGGACTGTTGATTGTTCTAATTTCGCGGCGAGAACTAGATATCTATTTCCATAAATGAAAAAGAATGGGATAGGGCATGCCTGAAACACTAGGTTTTCACTAGTGATCGACCGGAGATCCGGCTTCCGGCAAATCCGGCCATTTTTTCCACTCCGGTGCTCCAGCCGGAGGACATCCAAAAATCGGCCGGAGGCCGTAGAATTTTTTTCGTTTTTTGCATAGTGACCGAACTGCACATACTAATTGCTGACATTATGCTCTGTTAAATTTATTCAGAGCACAATAGAATAGCAGAAAAAGGAAATAGCACCAAATAGAGTGTCTATCACCAAGCCAATCGTAAAATATTTATTTTTAGGAGGAAAGAAAATTACTCAAATGATCGATTCATGCAATCGCTGTGAAACAACAAGATTGCCGAGTAATTTTGAATAAGCTTTCGTTGAATGTAGTCTATTTTTCATAACTAACTAGGTGGCATGCAGTCGAGATGCATGTGCACTATGGTCTAGGTCTCGGTCGCAAAGATGTCCCATCTATCCACATGTAAAATAATATTTCTCCGGCTCCGGCTCCGGCCGGAGCCACATGGTCCAATCTGGCTCCGGCCATTTTGGCCGCTTCGGTCCATCACTAGTTTTCACATCATGCACGGGCAGTTACCGTAATCCGGGGCCCCGAAATTTTCAGAGGATAAAAAAGCGCTGAAAAATTGATAACAGGAGGGGCGAACAACTTTTATTATTTTTTCAAAAACGGCGAAAAATATGTAAAAATAAGTTTTTCATCCTAACCCTTTAGGTCTTAAATGCGTAGGCGCGTGGTTCGATTCCTCGACGCGCGGAACTTTTTAAAATTTTTTATCTTAAATGGATTGGTACAATCTGTTAATGAAATAACGATCAGGATAAGTACTGAATAAATAAATTTCTAATCAAGCGATTAACTACCCAAGTACATTCAATAAATACATATTAAATTCATAAAATTAATAAGCTAACATTCGAGTAATTAATCAATTGCCTATGTAGCTAATGAAATAAATACAATCACCTGACGCCAGTTAATCAATCGATTCAATTAAGCAATAAGTAATTAATGTTAGTGCGTTGGGGTTGCTTGATAAAATTATTAAAGGTTGATTAATTTTTTGAAATTATGAGTTAATTAACATTTATCTTATAAATTAAAAATTAATTAATTAATCAAAAACGTCCAAGACGATTATTTTCATATTTAAAAGGTCGCGATATGTGCCCATTTTCGACGCTGCCGAAGAATCGGCCGATTTTGAATGGCTCCAAAATTTGACGGCCAAATTAACGAAAGCCCGGCGACAAAATTGCTTTTCGACCAGTCAAAATTTCGGGAAATGGCTGGCCGATTCAGCAAAGCGGGCGTCCGCGTTTCGATCTCGAAGTCCGCAAGCCATTCCGCACTTTCAGCACGAAATACGACGAGGATGGAAAGTATAATTCTCATTTAACCATTCCATTGTGTAAAGTTTAATCGTTCGATATAGTGTAAACAACTGAAAATAATAAATGCCTATAATATGTATTTTATTATATAATGAGCCGCTCGATTCGGTAGCGGCTGAAGGCGCGTGGTTCGATTCCCGACGCGCGGAACTTTTTTCAATTTTTCACGTTACGCTTGGCTCGTTTTTTACTTCATCTTTTCCCCCATTTTACTGGAGTACAATAAATGTGTACAACGAATCGTTGTCATTCTTGCACTTATTTCCGCATTTTTGTTCAATGCTTTTTGTGTTTTTAATTATGTCTGAATTCAACTAGATGTTTTTTCCGCTAAAGCATGTACATGACATAGTAATAAATTTAAAGCTTTTTATCCGTACATTTTTCCGTTTTGTTAGGCTTGCATTATTAACCTGAAATTTTCCTTATTTTTCTATAGCTTCCTGATGCATTATTGTTATTTCGCTTTAATCCGTGGTCTTGCGTTACGTCTAAACGATAAAAATGGTGATTTTCACGTTAATTTGGTCGAGTACCCGGTCTGGTAATTTATTCGGTCGAAACCAGTATTTGCTGGTTCTTTTTGAAGAAGCTCGCCAGAGCTTTGTCATGCTACCTTGGCTTGAGCTCTTGCTGTGTAAAGTGTATTAGAAGTGTATAGTGTAAAATGTAGTGGAGAAGCTGAAAAATAAGCTTAAAATAAGTTGGTTATGATTCAATTAGAAAATAAATGTAAAGTGTGAGTGCAGTCAAACTCGTTTATCCACATTTTTATATTTAGAATTCGGTTGCAATATTTCTTAAATACATACATGGATATAGAGATTTGGTTTTGTGTAAATTTTGGGTATAACTCGTTTTTAAAGGTCGTTGGAGGTCCAGACGCGGTTTACACCAATGCTATTCGACTTTACAGCACGCTAACTTCGTTTACACTTCCATCTCTATGGAATGAAATTGAATAAATTTCGTTTATTTTTTACTTTTTTCAGTCGAAGTTAATTAATTTTTGACTAATTAATATTTAGAAAAATTACTCGGTGCCTCTGAAACTGATTTGCTCGACTATGACGGCATTTTTTCGATGAGCAAATACCGCGAAAAGCTAACCAACTCGATAATCAATTCGACTATATGAGCAGCGTAAGCCCGTCTTACTGTACTGCGTAACCGGAAATACATAATTTGAATTTAAATTTGTTTTTGCAGTCAATATACATAGTAAGAAGTCATCATTACGAATAAGAAGCAAAAAGAAATAAACAAAAAGAAATATGAGGAGAAAAAGAAAGAGAGAAAAATGAAAAAATAAAAAAAATAAAAAAAATTAAAAACCATGCAAATATTGAAAAAATAAGAAAGAAAGACAGATATAGAGGCGCGTGCATACTAATTTATCAAATGAGGCTTCTATTTTTATCAGTAATTCCAAACACGTTTGAGGGAAAAATTTTAAAATGTAAACCTGCATGTTTTTATATTGCCAGTGGCGGATCCAGGATTTTCTGACAGGAGGGGGCGGAACCCGAAGTTTTCCCTAAAAGTGTCAGACATTGTCCAAAAGTTCGCATATTACATTATGCTCAAAGTAATAGACTATGCGCTGCGCGCATAGTCTGGTTTGTTCGCTTCGCTCACGGAGAAGGCCGTAAAATTCTCTACAAAACAAAAAAGATATTGTCAAAATTGGATGAAAATTTATAAAGTTATGAACAAAATAAGAAGATTATTAAAAAATTTACTGGGAAAAAATGCACGCATAGTCTGGATTGTTTGTTTCACTCACGAGCTAAGGTTGTAGGCTACAAATCAAACAAAAATTTATGAAAATTGGTCAAGAATTGAGAAAGGTATGAAGAAAATAAGGAGACCTAATCCCTAAAGTAGCAAATCAATCAGTGTAGCTTATAGAACATGGTTTACTGTAACTGTATTCAGGTATTTACAATTAATGTTATAGGCACTTGGCGCCCATTTCTCTGCATGGTCATAAACTATTTTGCAGTGCTTGATCATATTCCAAAATTAATTACTTTACAGTCTACTTAGACACCTTCAACATCACGGACTGGAAAAGGATGGGCTTACCCCCTAGAAATGTTCCCACACCTCTAAATATACTTTTGAGTGTCATTAACCATTTGTGTTTTCAGCTAGAACATATGACAACTCAAAAATTTGAAAGCGCGGCTGCGCCGCGCTTTGTACTGATTCCAGCCACCTGCTCAAACGTGCAACCTTTTGTATTCTGATACAGACTCACTTTGTTTGCATGGTGCACCTTGTGACCTTGTATGTGCTTGCTTCACTTGCATGGTGCGCTTTGTTCACCATATACGTGCTCGCCTTGCTTGCATAGTGCGCTTTGCGCACCTATATGCGCTAGCTTTGCTCGCATGGTGTGCTTTGTGAACCTACATGCGCTCGCTTCACTTGCATGGTGCACTTCACGCACCTACATGTGCTTGCTTTGCTTGCATGGTGTGCTTCGTGTACCCATATGCGCTCGCTTCGCTTGCATAGTGCGCTTCTTGCACCTACATGCACTTGCTTTGCTTTCATTGTCCACTTTGCGAACCTACATCTGCTTGCTTTGCTTGCATGGTGCGCTTTGCGCAGTTGCAAAAATCAAAAATTTAAACTTTGACAGTTATCTTTGAAAAACATCCTCCACTCCCTGATCTTAATTCAAGCACTACACTAACTTTGTATAACTAAAAAAGGGCATGCTTGACTTTGCTGCACTTTCACAAAGCACTTTGCGCACTATGCTTGCACTTGCATAACTCTCAAGGTGTGCTTTGAACACCATATACCCTTTTACAACTTCTAACAACTTTACATGCTTGCTCAGCTTGCATGGTGCGCAAAGCACACCATGTTTGTGCTCACTGAACTCACATGGTGTGCTCAGCGCACCATGTTGGTCAACTAAGGATTACATATTCACAGAACATATAGCAAAACTAATTATTTAAAATCAAACTTCAAAAAGCCATGACAGAGTTAAACTGAAAAATGCCTTACCCATACAGGTAACAGGGGTAAAAAGGAGATTCCCAACCTGAAAATGGATCTTCCCCCTTTCCCCCTCAATCCCAGTAAATTTTTGACTCCCTTCCGCAATTTTTAGAATTATTACATTTTTGGCAGTTTTTGGGTGTTTTTGGAGGTCCTTTACCCCCTCCCCCTTTAAAAACAGCCATGATTACCCCCTAATTTTGAGCCATTACATGCATACATGTAACACAAAGGATGGTAAATACTCCCCACCAAAAGTCTGATATCCCCTATCTAGTGCAGAGCCAGAAAATAATTGACTACCCTATTCTTAGGAAAGAGTTAAAATTTGCCTACTTTTGGAACAGGTTGAAAACCTAGGTTTTTATGAGAATCTGTATGAGTAATCCAAGACTTTAGTTATTTTAGGTTGGGTCTGCCCTGACCCTCTCATCAAGATCCTCTAATAAGCCTGGTAGATTATGTTGCACCATTACCTGAAAAGTCATAGACTTTGCAATTTGAATTCTATTGCATAAAACTGGTATAATTCCAAAAAGTAGTAAAAGGAATATAATTCTTCATCAATAAATGTTGCAACCTGAAAATGAAAAAACATATGAAATTACCTAAACAGTAAAAAGTGGGGTTAGGCTTAGGCTATATTTCTTGCTAAAAATTGAATTCTTGCTTATTTTTGGAAAAGGTTGGAAGAATTATCCAAGATTATAACCGTTTCAAAAAGAGTTGGCTTAGGCTATGGCTATATTTCTTGCTAAAAATTTAATTCTTGCATATTTTCGAAAAAGGTTGAATGAATTATCCAAGATTTTAATCATTTCAAAAGAGTAGGGTTTGGCTTAGGCTTAGGCTATATTTCTTGCTAAAAATTGAATTCTTGCCCTTTTTGGGAACACACCCACAATCTAAAAAATTAGAACAAATGTAAATACTTATGCAGTAAAAAG
Organism: Mermis nigrescens; assembly: GCA_036768485.1. Classification (NCBI taxonomy): domain Eukaryota; kingdom Metazoa; phylum Nematoda; class Enoplea; order Mermithida; family Mermithidae; genus Mermis; species Mermis nigrescens. Next base: position 4,563,995 of record JAVLUZ010000154.1, on the reverse strand, counting down.
TGGGGTTAGGGTTAGGCTTAGGCTCAATCCCTCAATTCTTGGGAAAAATTAATTCTTGCCTGTTTCTGGAAAATGTTGAAAAATTGTGAGAATCTGGATGAATTATCCAAATTTTTAACCATCAAGATAAGCCTTTGTTCTCTAAAGCAGTACAGAATTGAGCTTTCAAATAAAAAACCCATCCTCAAGTACTTTTCAGAAGGTTTATGAAATACCTAGCTAGCTTTCCAAGTTGAAAAAAAGAATGTTCAAAAAACCAATCAACAAAAAACTTGTACACTGAAGTAACTTAGGGACATATTCGCCAAAAATTCTAGAATCCTCTTAATAAGAAACTAATTCGCTTTTGGAAACTCTCAGAAGATCGCCAAGTTTAATTACCTAACCTTAATGACAAAAAACCAAAAAGCATAAATTTTAACTTCGCCATCTAGCTTTCTTCCCTCTCAAAATTCAGGCCAAGCGCTTTGCTAAGTATACATAATCCCTTAAAGACAGAAATTCACTTTTGGAAACTTCCAGGAGATCACCTAAATTCATTATTTGCCATTAGTGGTGAATAACACAAAAAAATTATGATGAAATTGATGGAAAGCAGGGCTGCGCCCTGCTTCCCTTGAATTCTACTTATGTTTCGGCCATAACAAATGTGTTTCATTCTGTTCACTATTGCACATTTCGTTCAAAGCTTTCCTTGAAGCCAGCAATTCGAAAAAAATGAGAGAGCTTGTGATTCATAAAAATTCATGAAATTCCATAAAATGGAATCCAGCATGGCCTTTAAATTCATTCATAGGACATGTTGTTCCTTTTGGAGTACCAAGAGCTCCATGTTACCCATTTAGGGACAGCATTATAGGTATTGCTGCTTCCATTTTCGGCTTTTACCCACTTTTCCATTTTCCAGTTTCCATTTCCGGCTTTTACCCATTTTCCATTTCCATTTCCGCATTTCAGCCACACCAATAATATACTAATCCGTTTTCACCGCTCCTCATCTCACTCTCCTTGTGCATGCATGCCCTAAAGTCTGACCAAATCACAATAGCAGGCAACATTCATGCCGAGCTTGCTGAAGATTGTATTTACTGTAATAAGCAATTCAGTCAAATTCATTATGAAGTAAATATGTAACTTGCAACTAAGATGACATTAAAATGTTTCATCAACACTTTGATTGATGTCATGAAATGTATTGCCTAATGCTTTTCTCTAGTTCTTCTTTACTTTTTGATAACTAATAACGATCATATCCTTTATTCTAGATTCATTGTTCAATCATAGTACACAATAACACAAAATGTGCAAACATCAACCTAATAGTAATCAGGTTACTGTAACTTCGGAATTGTGACTTCTCTGCTTCCAAATGCTTGTTTCATAATCTAAAATAAATAAAGATTAGTCCTCTGCACCATGTATCCTTAGCATGCCTAAAATACACTGAAATTTCAAATCTGTGGCTATACATGAACCTCTATCAAAATTGGTTTTAATGACTTACCCTTGGCCTAGATAGACCCTTGCAAGGAAAACTATTACCCTGGCATCAATGTTATGATGCTTAGAGCACCCGTCAACGCGTTCACAAAAACTACGTTCTAAACCCTGCCTGAAGCACTTTTTTCAAATTGAGCAAAACTTTGAAAATTCATAACTCCACGAATATTAGTCCAATATTGACAAACTTTTTTTGTTATGATGCTTAGAGCACCCGCCAACAGGGAAAAATATAAAAATTTGCATACCAACATTTTTGCAAAAGTCCAAAATTTGCCATTTTTTGGCTAAACTTTGAAGCCTCATTTCTCAAGTAATATCTAATTTGAAATCATGAGACTTAGACCGCTATAATCCTTAGACAACACACTTTATACGAACAAAGTATCAAAAAAAGCTATGGGCGCGTCGCCGAGATATCTACCTACAAAAAAATCACGCGGTAGATTACTGTAGCTTACTGTAGGTCAATGCTAGCTCCAAGTTTTTTGCACCAATCGATAGATCTTTTTAAGGCGCATCTAATGACGTTTTTAAATCCGATCTAGCTTCAATAGAAACAGCTTTAACACAATTTTTCAGAATGATCAATTTTTCTTACTGTAGATACTGTAGCTCCGTGAAGAATTCTTCAAATCTAAAAAATAATGACATTTTCAGATTCAGCGTTAAATTTTAATTCTATTTATGTGCTTATTTGTTCAATACAATCAAAATGTTGACATGAAAAATGCTCATTTTAAAAAAAACAGCAAAAAAATGGCACATTTGAGGCTACAGTAACCCGACATCAACAATTTATGAGCAAAGAAAGATATATATGATAGACGACCCGATTTAGAACCACATATGTAAAAATAAAAAAATTCTGTGCAGCCGTTTTTGAGAAAATTTGGAGAGAAAAAAGTGCTAGTTTCAGATTTCTTACTGTAGCTCGCGAACCAATGACTTTTATGAGACGGGACTTGTTTCATTGGAAAGAGCGCAAAATTTTACCCAAGCCGATTTGTCTCCTTTGGAGATACAAATCCAGAAGATGGCGAGGCTCTAGGAGCAATGCCTGAGGAGCTGCGGGCAAAAAGCGTTTTGGGCAAAAATTGGCTAAAATCTACAGTAATCCAGGGAGTGGTCGTAGAAAGTTTTAACCAACATTTTTGGAAGTTTCAGCCCCAAGTACCCCTAGTACACCCTTTTTCATATTTTTAAAAATTGCTAGAAAAATTTCCCTTCTACTTTCTTATTATAAGAAAACAAACCAGACTATGCGCTGCTTGCATAGTCTGGTTTCACTTCGCTCACAAGCTAAGGTTGTAGGCTACGAAACAAAAAAAAAATTATGAAAATTGGTCAAGAATTGAGAAAGTTATGAAGAAGATAAGGAGACCCAATGCACTGCGCGCATATCTGCTTTGTAGTGCACTCCACAAGCTAAGGTTGTAGGCTACAAAACAAAAAAAATTTATGAAAATTGGTCAGGAATTCAGCAAGTTATGAAAAAATAAGGCCAATCCGTGAAGTAGTAAATCAATCAGTGTAGCTTATAGAACATGGTTTACTGTAACTGTATTCAGGTTATTACAATTTATGTTATATCATGAAACAGTAGGCACTTGGCGCCTATTTGTCTTCTGGGTCATAAACTATTTTGCAGTGCTTGATCATATTCCAAAATTAATTACTTTACAGTTTACTTAGGCAATTTAAAATCATAGACTGGAAAAGGATGGGCTTACCCCCTAGAAATGTTCCCTAAATATACTTATGAGTGTCATTAAACATTTGTTTTCAGCTAGAAGATAAGACAACTTAAAAATTTGAAAGCGCAGCTCATGTGCGCTTTATGCATTCCAGCCACCTGCTCAAGCATTGCAACTGTGTATTCTGATACAGACTCACTTTGTTTGCATGGTGCACCTTGTGACCCTTATGTGCCTGCTTCACTTGCATGGTGTGCTTTGTTCACCATATACGTGCTCGCCTTGCTTGCATAGTTCGCTTTGCTCACCTATACGAGCTAGCTTTGCTTGCATGGTGTGCTTTGTGAACCTACATGCGCTCGCTTCGCTTGCATGGTGCGTTTGCTTTGCTCGCATGGTGTGCTTTGTGCACCTATATGCGCTCGCTTCGCTGCATAGTGCGCTTCGAAGCTAACTCAATGACAACAATCAGCTCTAAAATTCAATTTTTATAGTAGCAAAAGTGAAATTCCTCGGTCATGTCACTACATGATTTTGTGGAGGCTGTTTAGATTGTCATCATGAAAATTTGAGTCCCCTCCCAGCAGATTTTTCATTCCCCTAGAATGATTGATATATTCAAAATTCCTAAACATTTTTCAAATAGGTGCCTTTCTAAATGTTTTCAGCTATCTATTTGCACACTAGTGTCAATCTAATCTGTTATAAAAATCTGAACATGGATGAAAAGTATTAAAATCAATGTGATAGTTTTCTAACTTTAAAGACTTCTTAATGTTTTTATCAATGTTTAACAATCACTCAATTTCTGTATAATGAGTTAGTCAATTTCTAAACTCAACTCTTATATAATGAGGCTGCTTAGATTGTCATCATGCAAATTTGAGTCCAAGATTAACAGTAGTTATATTCATACATTTTTGTTCACCATGTTTTTTTTTAATTTTTAAATTTAATTTTTGAATTTTAATTATCACTTTTAGTTTGATTTTTCTTTTTTTTAATTTTTAATTTAATTTTCAATTTCCAAAAAGGGATATTTTGTTCATAAACAAGTTTATCATACTAGAATGGCATTCCTTGTCATGAGTTGCTTTGAAAGCTATACATTCAGCTGCAATGAGCATAGGTATTCTTATGTATTGACCTTATCTAAGGAAACTCACACATCATGATAGCACCAGGGTTTTTTTCTGCTTATGTGGAGAGCATTACATTCCATGGCCTTTATAAGTGAAAGCACCTTACTATGGGACTAAGCGGTCCCATCCTAGTATTCCAAAATCTTGTCAGTCATACAAAAAGTGAACATGATGGTATTATCTTTTAAATCAATGACATAATCTTCTTTGGAGTCAACAAAAATAAGCGCACAGGGTTTGACTCAATAAAGTTCTAAGCTAACTCAATGACAACAATCAGCTCCTAAATTCATTTTATAGTAGCAAAAGTGAAATTCCTCGGTCATGTCACTACATGATTTTTTGTAGAGGCTATTTGGATTGACGTCATGAAAATTTCAGTCCCCCTCCAAGCAGAAAATTTTTCATTCCCCTAGAATGATTGATATATTCGAAATTCCAAAACATTTTCAAACAGGTGCCATTCTAAATGTTTTCAGCTATGTATTTGCACACAAGTGTCAATCTAATCTATTATAAAAATCTGAATATGGATGAAAAGTTTTAAAATCAATGTGATAGTTTTCTAACTTTAAAGACAATTTATTTTTTTTGTCAATGTTTAACAATCACTAAATTCCTGTATAATGAGTTGGTCAATTTCCTCTACTCAACTCTTATATAATGAGTTGTTCAATTTCTTTTCTCTATTTCATTCTCTTACAAAAGCTGGATAAATTTTCCAAATGATTTTTAATTCATTGTATAATAAATGCCTTCTCGATATTTTGATGTAGATACAATTTAATCCTGATTAGTAATCTATAATTATTTTACCCTATGATTTACAATAATTGCATTTCAAAACATTTCTTCTCCACATATTTATGTATGTGTTACATCCTGTACATATGTAATATAATGAATTTATTTTATTTATTCTGTATTCTTCTCTCCTTCAAAGCTGTACAAATGTTTCATTAGATTTTCAGTTCATTATATAATTCATACCCTTTTCTATATTTGCTGTTGCTGTAAGACTGATTGAGGTTAGTAATATATAATATCTTACCTCAAGATTAACAGTACTTATATTCATACATTTTTGATCACCATGTTTTTTATTTTTAAATTTAATTTTTTGAATTTTAATTATCACTTTTAGTTTGATTTTTTTGTTTTTTAAATTTTTTTAATTTAATTTTCTATTTCAAAAAAGGCTTATTTTGTTCATAAACAAGTTTATCATTCTAGAATGGCATTCCCTTGTCATGAGTTGCAGAGCTATACATTCTGCTACAATGAGCATAGGTATTCTTATGTATTGACCTTATCTAAGGAAACTGGCAAATCATGATAGCACCAGAGTTTTCTGCTTATGTGAGCATTACATTACATGGCCTTTATAAGTGAAAGCACCTTACTAAGATACTAGCGGTCCCATCCTAGTTTTCCAAAATCTTGTCAGTCATACAAAAAGTGAACATGATGGTATTATCTTTTAAATCAATGACATAATCTTTTTTGGAGTCAACAAAAATGAGCAGAGTTTGACTCAACAAGTTCTAAGCTAACTCAATGACAACAATCAGGTCTAAAATTCAATTTTATAGTAGCAAAAGTGAAATTCCTCGGTCATGTCACTACATGATTTTGTGGAGGCTGTTTAGATTGTCATGATGAGAATTTGAGTCCCCCTCCAAGCAGAAAATTTTTCATTCCCCTAGAATGATTGATATATTCGAAATTCCGAAACATTTTCAAACAGATGCCTTTCTAAATGTTTTCAGCTATCTATTTGCACAAGTGTCAATCTAATCTATTATAAATCTGAATTTGGATGAAAAGTGTTAAAATCAATGCTTCTTGATAGTTTTCTAACTCTAAAGACTTCTTAATGTTTTTATCAATGTTTAACAATCACTAAATTCCTGTATAATGAAGTTGGTCAATTTCCTCTACTCAACTCTTATATAATGAGTTGTTCAATTTCTTTCTCTATTTCATTCTCTTTCAAAAGCTGGATAAATTTTCCAAATGATTTTTAATTCATTGTATAATAAATGCCTTCTCGATATTTTGGTGTAGATACAATTTAATCCTGATTAGTAATCTATAATAATTTTACCCTACGATTTACAATAATTGCATTTTCAAAACATTTCTTCTCCACATATTTATGTATGTTACATCCTCTACATATGTAATTTAATGAATTTGTTTTATTTATTCTGTACTCTTCTCTCCTTCAAAGCTGTACAAATGTTTCATTAGATTTTCACTTCATTATATAATTCATACCCTTTTCTATATTTGCTGTTGCTCTAAGACTGATTGACTCAAGATTAACAGTAGTTATATTCATACATTTTTGTTCACCATGTTTTTTTATTTTTTAAATTTAATTTTGAATTTTAATTATCACTTTTAGTTTGATTTTTTGTTTTTAATTTTTTAATTTAATTTTCAATTTCCAAAAAGCTTATTTTGTTCATAAACAAGTTTATCATTCTAGATTGGCATTCCTTGTCATGAGTTGCAGAGCTATACATTCAGCTACAATGAGCATAGGTATTCTTATGTATTGACCTTATCTAAGGAAACTCACACATCATGATAGCACCAGAGTTTTCTGCTTATGTAAAGAGCATTACATTCCATGGCCTTTATAAGTGAAAGCACCTTACTATAGGACTAAGCGGTCCCAGCCTAGTATTCCAAAATCTTGTCAGTCATACAAAAAAGTGAATATAATGGTATTATCTTTTAAATCAATGACATAATCTTCTTTGGAGTCAACAAAAATAAGCGCACAGAGTTTGACTCAATAAAATTCTAAGCTAACTCAATGACAACAATCTGCTCTAAAAATTCAATATTTATAGTAGCAAAAGTGAAATTCCTTAGGTCATGTTGCTACATGATTTTGTAGAGGCTATCTAGATTGGCGTCATGAAAATTTGAGTCCCCCTCCAAGCAGAAAATTTTCATTGCCCTAGAATGATTGATATAATTGAAATCCCAAAACATTTTCAAATAGGTGCCTTTCTAAATGTTTTCAGCTATCTATTTGCACACAAATGTCAATCTAATCTATTATAAAAATCTGAACATGGATGAAAAGTGTTAAAATCAATTTGATAGTTTTCTAACTTTAAAGACTTTTAATGTTTTTATCAATGTTTAACAATCACTCTATTCCTGTATAATGTGTTGGTCAATTTCCTCAACTCAACTCTTATACAATAGAGTTGTTCAATTTTTTTTTCTCTATTTCATTCTCTTTCAAAAGCTGGATAAATTTTCCAAATGATTTTTAATTCATTGTGTAATACATGCCTTCTCGATATTTTGGTGTAGATACAATTTAATCCTGATTAGTAATCTATAATTATTTTACCCTACGATTTACAATAATTGCATTTCCAAAACATTTCTTCTCCACATAATTATGTATGTTACATCCTCTACATATGTAATTTAATGAATTTGTTTTATTTATTCTGTACTCTTCTCTCCTTCAAAGCTGTGCAAATGTTTCATTAGATTTTCACTTCATTATATAATTCATACCCTTTTCTATATTTGCTGTTGCTGTAAGACTGATTGAGGTTAGTAATATATAATATCTTACCTCAAGATTAACAGTAGTTATATTCATACATTTTTGTTCACCATGTTTTTTTATTTTTAAATTTAATTTTTGAATTTTAATTATCACTTTAGTTTGATTTTTTGTTTTTTTTTAATTTTTAATTTAATTTTCAATTTCCAAAAAGGCTTATTTTGTTCATAAACAAGTTTATCATTCTAGATTGGCATTCCTTGTCATGATTTGTAGAGCTATACATTCAGCTACAATGAGCATATGTATTCTTATGTATTGACCTTATCTAAGGGAAACTCACACATCATGATAGCACAGAGTTTTCTGCTTATGTAGAGCATTACATTCCAAGGCCTTTATAAGTGAAAGCACCTTACTATGGGACTAAGCGGTCCCATCCTAGTATTCCAAAATCTTGTCAGTCATACAAAAAGTGAACATGATGGTATTATCTTTTAAATCAATGACTTAATCTTCTTTGGAGTCAACAAAAATGAGCAGAGTTTGACTCAATAAAGTTCAAAGCTAACTCAATGACAACAATCAGCTCTAAAATTCAATTTTATAGTAGCAAAAGTGAAATTCCTCGGTCATGTCACTACATGATTTTGTGGAGAGCTGTTAGATTGTCATCACAAAATTGAGTCCCCCTCCAAGCAGAAAATTTTTCAATTCCCCTAGAATGATTGATATATTCGAAATTCCAAAACATTTTCAAACAGGTGCCTTTCTAAATGTTTTCAGCTATCTATTTGCACACAAGTGTCAATCTAATCTATTATAAAAATCTGAACATGGATGAAAAGTGTTAAAATCAATGTGATAGTTTTCTAACTTTAAAGACTTCTTAATGTTTTTATCAATGTTTAACAATCACTAAATTCCTGTAAAATAGGTTGGTCAATTTCCTCTACTCAACTCTTATATAATTAGTTGTTCAATTTCTTTTCTCTATTTCATTCTCTTTCAAAAGCTGGATAAATTTTCCAAATGATTTTTAATTCATTGTGTAATAAATGCCTTCTCAATATTTTGGTGTAGATACAATTTAATCCTGATTAGTAATCTATAATTATTTTACCCTACGATTTACAATAATTGCATTTTCAAAACATTTCTTCTCCACATATTTATGTATGTGTTACATCCTCTACATATGTAATATAATGAATTTGTTTTATTTATTCTGTATTCTTCTCTCCTTCAAAAGCTGTACAAATGTTTCATTAGATTTTCAGTTCATTATATAATTCATACCCTTTTCAATATTTGCTGTTGCTGTAAAGCTGATTGAGGTTAGTAATATATAATATCTTACCTCAAGATTAACAGTAGTTATATTCATACATTTTTGTTCACCATGTTTTTTTTATTTTTAAATTTAATTTTTGAATTTTAATTATCACTTTTAGTTTGATTTTTGTTTTTTTTAATTTTTTAATTTAATTTCAATTTCCAAAGGCTTATTTTGTTCATAAACAAGTTTATCATTCTAGAATGGCATTCCTTGTCATGAGTTGCAGAGCTATACATTCAGCTAATGTGAGCATAGGTATTCTTATGTATTGACCTCTGAAACTCACACATCATGATAGCACCTCCATGGCCTTTATAAGTGAAAGCACTTTACTATGGGACTAAGCGGTCCCATCCTAGTATTCAAATCTTGTCAGTCATACAAAAAGTGAACATGATGGTATTATCTTTTAAATCAATGACTTAATCTTCTTTGGAGTCAACAAAAATGAGCAGAGTTTGACTCAATAAAGTTCAAAGCTAATTCAATGACAACAATCAGCTCTAAAAATTTAATTTTATAGTAGCAAAAGTGAAATTCCTCGGTCATGTCACTACATGATTTTGTGGAGAGCTGTTTAGATTGTCATCATAAAAATTTGAGTCCCCCTCCAAGCAGAAAATTTTTCATTCCCCTAGAATGATTGATATATTCAGAATTCGAAACATTTTTTCAAACAGGTGCCTTTCTAAATGTTTTCAATATCTATTTGCACACAAGTGTCAATCTAATCTATTATAAAAATCTGAATTTGGATGAAAAGTGTTAAAATCAATGTGATAGTTTTTCTAACTCTAAAGACTTCTTAATGTTTTTATCAATGTTTAACAATCACTAAATTCCTGTATAATGAGTTGGTCAATTTCCTCTACTCAACTCTTATATAATGAGTTGTTCAATTTCTTTTCTCTATTTCATTCTCTTTCAAAAGCTGGATAAATTTTCCAAATGATTTTTAATTCATTGTATAATAAATGCCTTCTCGATATTTTGAATTGTAGGCCATTTAATCCTGATTAGTAATCTATAATTATTTTACCCTACGATTTACAATAATTGCATTTTCAAAACATTTCTTCTCCACATATTTATGTATGTTACATCCTCTACATATGTAATTTAATGAATTTGTTTATTTATTCTGTACTCTTCTCTCCTTCAAAGCTGTACAAATGTTTCATTAGATTTTCACTTCATTATATAATTCATACCCTTTTCTATATTTGCTGTTGCTGTAAGACTGATTGACTCAAGATTAACAGTAGTTATATTCATACATTTTTGTTCACCATGTTTTTATTTTTAAATTTAATTTTGAATTTTTAATTATCACTTTTAGTTTGATTTTTGTTTTTTTTTAATTTTTTAATTTAATTTTCAATTTCCAAAAAAAGCATTTTATTTCATAAACAAGTTTATCATTCTAGATTGGCATTCCTTGTCATGAGTTGCAGAGCTATACATTCAGCTACAATGAGCATAGGTATTCTTATGTATTGACCTTATCTAAGGAAACTCACACATCATGATAGCACTAGAGTTTTCTGCTTATGTGAGCATTACATTCCATGGCCTTTATAAGTGAAAGCACCTTACTATAGGACTAAGCGGTCCCAGCCTAGTATTCCAAATCTTGTCAGTCATACAAAAAGTGAATATAATGGTATTATCTTTTAAATCAATGACATAATCTTCTTTGGAGTCAACAAAAATAAGCGCACAGAGTTTTGACTCAATAAAATTCTAAGCTAACTCAATGACAACAATCAGCTCTAAAAATTCAATTTATAGTAGCAAAGTGAAATTCCTCGGTCATGTTGCTACATGATTTTGTAGAGGCTATCTAGATTGACGTCATGAAAATTTGAGTCCCCCTCCAAGCAGAAAATTTTTCATTCCCTAGAATGATTGATATATTCGAAATCCCAAAACATTTTCCAAATAGGTGCCTTTCTAGAAATGTTTTCAGCTATCTATTTGCACACAAATGTCAATCTAATCTATTATAAAAATCTGAACATGGATGAAAAGTGTTAAAATCAATTTGATAGTTTTCTAACTTTAAGAACTTTTTAATGTTTTTATCAATGTTTAACAATCACTCTATTCCTGTATAATGTGTTGGTCAATTTCCTCAACTCAACTCTTATACAATGAGTTGTTCAATTTTTTCTCTATTTCACTCTCTTTCAAAAGCTGGATAAATTTTCCAAATGATTTTTTAATTCATTGTGTAATAAATGCCTTCTCGATATTTTGGTGTAGATACAATTTAATCCTGATTAGTAATCTATAATTATTTTACCCTACGATTTACAATAATTGCATTTTCAAAACATTTCTTCTCCACATATTTATGTATGTGTTACATCCTCTACATATGTAATATAATGAATTTGTTTTATTTATTATGTATTCTTCTCTCCTTCAAAACTGTACAAATGTTTCATTAGATTTTCAGTTCATTATATAATTCATACCCTTTTTTATATTTGCTGTTGCTGTAAGACTGATTGAGGTTAGTAATATATGATATCTTACCTCAAGATTAACAGTAGTTATATTCATACATTTTTGTTCACCATGTTTTTTTATTTTTAAATTTAATTTTGAATTTTAATTATCACTTTTAGTTTGATTTTTTGTTTTTTAAATTTTTAATTTAATTTTCAATTTCCAAAAAAGGCTTATTTTGTTCATAAACAAGTTTATCATTCTAGAATGGCATTCCTTGTCATGAGTTGCAGAGCTATACATTCAGCTAATGTGAGCATAGGTATTCTTATGTATTGACCTTATCTAAGGAAACTCACACATCATGATAGCACCAGAGTTTTCTGCTTATGTAGAGCATTACATTCCATGGCCTTTATAAGTGAAAGCACCTTACTATGGGACTAAGCGGTCCCATCCTAGTATTCAAAATCTTGTCAGTCATACAAAAGTGAACATGATGGTATTATCTTTTAAATCATTGACTTAATCTTCTTTGGAGTCAACAAAAATGAGCAGAGTTTGACTCAATAAAGTTCAAAGCTAACTCAATGACAACAATCAGCTCAAAAATTCATTTTATAATTAGCAAAAGTGAAATTCCTCGGTCATGTCACTACACGATTTTGTGGAGGCTGTTTAGATTGTCATCATAAAAATTTGAGTCCCCCTCCAAGCAGAAAATTTTTCATTCCCCTAGAATGATTGATATATTCGAAATTCCGAAACATTTTCAAACAGGTGCCTTTCTAAATGTTTTCAGCTATCTATTTGCACACAAGTGTCAATCTAATCTATTATAAAAATCTGAACATGGATGAAAAGTGTTAAATCCAATGTGATAGTTTTCTAACTTTAAGACTTTTAATGTTTTATCAATGTTTAACAATCACTCTATTCATATAATGTGTTGAATTCATTTCCTCAACTCAACTCTTATACAATGAGTTGTTCCAATTTTTTTTCTCTATTTCACTCTCTTTCAAAAGCTGGATAAATTTTCCAAATGATTTTTAATTTCATTGTGTAATAAATGCCTTCTCGATATTTTGGTGTAGATACAATTTAATCCTGATTAGTAATCTATAATTATTTTACCCTACGATTGCAATAATTGCATTTTCAAAACATTTCTTCTCCACATATTTATGTATGTTACATCCTCTACATATGTAATTTAATGAATTTGTTTTATTTATTCCTGTACTCTTCTCTCCTTCAAAGCTGTACAAATGTTTCATTAGATTTTCACTTCATTATATAATTCACCTTTTCTATATTTGCTGTTATGTAAGACCTGATTGACTTTGGAATTAACAGTAGTTATATTATTTTTGTTCACCATGTTTTTTTATTTTTAAATTTAATTTTTGAATTTTAATTATCACTTTTAGTTTGATTTTTTGTTTTTTTTAAATTTTTTAATTTAATTTTCAATTTAAAAAAAGCTTATTTTGTTCATAAACAGTTTATCATTCTAGATTGGCATTCCTTGTCATGAGTTGCAGAGCTATACATTCAGCTACAATGAGCATAGGTATTCTTATGTATTGACCTTATCTAAGGAAATTCACACATCATGATAGCACCAGAGTTTTCTGCTTATGTAGAGAATTACATTCCATGGCCTTTATAAGTGAAAGGACCTTATTATGGGACTAAGCGGTCCCATCCTAGTATTCAGAATCCTGTCAGTCATACAAAAAAGTGAATATAATGGTATTATCTTTTAAATCAATGACATAATCTTCTTTGGAGTCAACAAAAATGAGCAGAGTTTGACTCAATAAAGTTCTAAGCTAACTCAATGACAACAATCAGCTCTAAAAATTCAATTTTATAGTAGCAAAAGTGAAATTCACCGGTCATGTCACTACATGATTTTGTGGAGGCTGTTTAGATTGTCATCATAAAAATTTGAGTCCCCCTCCAAGCAGAAAATTTTTCATTCCCCTAGAATGATTGATATGTTGAAATTCCAAAACATTTTCAAATAGGTGCCTTTCTAAATGTTTTCAGCTATCTATTTGCACACAAGTGTCAATCTAATCTATTATAAAAATCTGAACATGGATGAAAAGTGTTAAAATCAATGTGATAGTTTTCTAACTTTAAAGACTTCTTAATGTTTTTATCAATGTTTAACAATCACTCAATTCCTGTATAATGAGTTGGTCAATTTCCTCAACTCAACTCTTATATAATGAGTTGTTCAATTTCTTTTCTCTATTTCATTCTCTTTCAAAAGCTGGATAAATTTTCCAAATGATTTTTAATCCATTGTGTAATAAATGCCTTCTCAATATTTTGGTGTAGATACAATTTAATCCTGATTAGTAATCTATAATTATTTTACCCTACGATTTACAATAATTGCATTTTCAAAACATGTCTTCTCCACATATTTATGTATGTGTTACATCCTCTACATATGTAATATAATGAATTTGTTTTATTTATTCTGTATTCTTCTCTCCTTCAAAGCTGTACAAATGTTTCATTAGATTTTCAGTTCATTATATAATTCATACCCTTTTCTATATTTGCTGTTGCTGTAAGACTGATTGAGGTTAGTAATATATAATATCTTACCTCAAGATTAACAGTAGTTATATTCATACATTTTTGTTCACCATGTTTTTTTATTTTTAAATTTAATTTTTGAATTTTAATTATCACTTTTAGTTTGATTTTTTGTTTTTTTTTAATTTTTTAATTTAATTTTCAATTTCCAAAAAGGCTTATTTTGTTCATAAACAAGTTTATCATTCTAGAATGGCATTCCTTGTCATGAGTTGCAGAGCTATACATTCAGCTACAATGAGCATAGGTATTCTTATGTATTGACCTTATCTAAGGAAACTGGCAAATCATGATAGCACCAGAGTTTTCTGCTTATGTAGAGCATTACATTACATGGCCTTTATAAGTGAAAGCACCTTACTATGATACTAAGCGGTCCCATCCTAGTATTCCAAAATCTTGTCAGTCATATAAAAAGTGAATATGATGGTATTATCTTTTAAATCAATGACATAATCTTCGTTGGAGTCAACAAAAATGAGCACAGAGTTTGACTCAATAAACTTCTAAGCTAACTCAATGACAACAATCAGCTCTAAAAATTCAATTTTATAGTAGCAAAAGTGAAATTCCTCGGTCATGTCACTACATGATTTTGTGGAGGCTGTTTAGATTGTCATCATGAAAATTTGAGTCCCCCTCCAAGCAGAAAATTTTTCATTCCCCTAGAATGATTGATATATTCGAAATTCCAAAACATTTTCAAATAGGTGCCTTTCTAAATGTTTTCAGCTATCTATTTGCACACAAGTGTCAATCTAATCTATTATAAAAATCTGAACATGGATGAAAAGTGTTAAAATCAATGTGATAGTTTTCTAACTTTAAAGACTTCTTAATGTTTTTATCAATGTTTAACAATCACTCAATTCCTGTATAATGAGTTGGTCAATTTCCTCAACTCAACTCTTATATAATGAGTTGTTCAATTTCTTTTCTCTATTTCATTCTCTTTCAAAAGCTGGATAAATTTTCCAAATGATTTTTAATCCATTGTGTAATAAATGCCTTCTCAATATTTTGGTGTAGATACAATTTAATCCTGATTAGTAATCTATAATTATTTTACCCTACGATTTACAATAATTGCATTTTCAAAACATGTCTTCTCCACATATTTATGTATGTGTTACATCCTCTACATATGTAATATAATGAATTTGTTTTATTTATTCTGTATTCTTCTCTCCTTCAAAGCTGTACAAATGTTTCATTAGATTTTCAGTTCATTATATAATTCATACCCTTTTCTATATTTGCTGTTGCTGTAAGACTGATTGAGGTTAGTAATATATAATATCTTACCTCAAGATTAACAGTAGTTATATTCATACATTTTTGTTCACCATGTTTTTTTATTTTTAAATTTAATTTTTGAATTTTAATTATCACTTTTAGTTTGATTTTTTGTTTTTTTTTAATTTTTTAATTTAATTTTCAATTTCCAAAAAGGCTTATTTTGTTCATAAACAAGTTTATCATTCTAGAATGGCATTCCTTGTCATGAGTTGCAGAGCTATACATTCAGCTACAATGAGCATAGGTATTCTTATGTATTGACCTTATCTAAGGAAACTGGCAAATCATGATAGCACCAGAGTTTTCTGCTTATGTAGAGCATTACATTACATGGCCTTTATAAGTGAAAGCACCTTACTATGATACTAAGCGGTCCCATCCTAGTATTCCAAAATCTTGTCAGTCATATAAAAAGTGAATATGATGGTATTATCTTTTAAATCAATGACATAATCTTCGTTGGAGTCAACAAAAATGAGCACAGAGTTTGACTCAATAAACTTCTAAGCTAACTCAATGACAACAATCAGCTCTAAAAATTCAATTTTATAGTAGCAAAAGTGAAATTCCTCGGTCATGTCACTACATGATTTTGTGGAGGCTGTTTAGATTGTCATCATGAAAATTTGAGTCCCCCTCCAAGCAGAAAATTTTTCATTCCCCTAGAATGATTGATATATTCGAAATTCCAAAACATTTTCAAATAGGTGCCTTTCTAAATGTTTTCAGCTATCTATTTGCACACAAGTGTCAATCTAATCTATTATAAAAATCTGAACATGGATGAAAAGTGTTAAAATCAATGTGATAGTTTTCTAACTTTAAAGACTTCTTAATGTTTTTATCAATGTTTAACAATCACTCAATTCCTGTATAATGAGTTGGTCAATTTCCTCAACTCAACTCTTATATAATGAGTTGTTCAATTTCTTTTCTCTATTTCATTCTCTTTCAAAAGCTGGATAAATTTTCCAAATGATTTTTAATCCATTGTGTAATAAATGCCTTCTCAATATTTTGGTGTAGATACAATTTAATCCTGATTAGTAATCTATAATTATTTTACCCTACGATTTACAATAATTGCATTTTCAAAACATGTCTTCTCCACATATTTATGTATGTGTTACATCCTCTACATATGTAATATAATGAATTTGTTTTATTTATTCTGTATTCTTCTCTCCTTCAAAGCTGTACAAATGTTTCATTAGATTTTCAGTTCATTATATAATTCATACCCTTTTCTATATTTGCTGTTGCTGTAAGACTGATTGAGGTTAGTAATATATAATATCTTACCTCAAGATTAACAGTAGTTATATTCATACATTTTTGTTCACCATGTTTTTTTATTTTTAAATTTAATTTTTGAATTTTAATTATCACTTTTAGTTTGATTTTTTGTTTTTTTTAATTTTTTAATTTAATTTTCAATTTCCAAAAAAGCTTATTTTGTTCATAAACAAGTTTATCATTCTAGAATGGCATTCCTTGTCATGAGTTGCAGAGCTATACATTCAGCTACAATGAGCATAGGTATTCTTATGTATTGACCTTATCTAAGGAAACTGGCAAATCATGATAGCACCAGAGTTTTCTGCTTATGTAGAGCATTACATTACATGGCCTTTATAAGTGAAAGCACCTTACTATGATACTAAGCGGTCCCATCCTAGTATTCCAAAATCTTGTCAGTCATATAAAAAGTGAATATGATGGTATTATCTTTTAAATCAATGACATAATCTTCGTTGGAGTCAACAAAAATGAGCACAGAGTTTGACTCAATAAACTTCTAAGCTAACTCAATGACAACAATCAGCTCTAAAAATTCAATTTTATAGTAGCAAAAGTGAAATTCCTCGGTCATGTCACTACATGATTTTGTGGAGGCTGTTTAGATTGTCATCATGAAAATTTGAGTCCCCCTCCAAGCAGAAAATTTTTCATTCCCCTAGAATGATTGATATATTCGAAATTCCAAAACATTTTCAAATAGGTGCCTTTCTAAATGTTTTCAGCTATCTATTTGCACACAAGTGTCAATCTAATCTATTATAAAAATCTGAACATGGATGAAAAGTGTTAAAATCAATGTGATAGTTTTCTAACTTTAAAGACTTCTTAATGTTTTTATCAATGTTTAACAATCACTCAATTCCTGTATAATGAGTTGGTCAATTTCCTCAACTCAACTCTTATATAATGAGTTGTTCAATTTCTTTTCTCTATTTCATTCTCTTTCAAAAGCTGGATAAATTTTCCAAATGATTTTTAATCCATTGTGTAATAAATGCCTTCTCAATATTTTGGTGTAGATACAATTTAATCCTGATTAGTAATCTATAATTATTTTACCCTACGATTTACAATAATTGCATTTTCAAAACATGTCTTCTCCACATATTTATGTATGTGTTACATCCTCTACATATGTAATATAATGAATTTGTTTTATTTATTCTGTATTCTTCTCTCCTTCAAAGCTGTACAAATGTTTCATTAGATTTTCAGTTCATTATATAATTCATACCCTTTTCTATATTTGCTGTTGCTGTAAGACTGATTGAGGTTAGTAATATATAATATCTTACCTCAAGATTAACAGTAGTTATATTCATACATTTTTGTTCACCATGTTTTTTTATTTTTAAATTTAATTTTTGAATTTTAATTATCACTTTTAGTTTGATTTTTTGTTTTTTTTAATTTTTTAATTTAATTTTCAATTTCCAAAAAAGCTTATTTTGTTCATAAACAAGTTTATCATTCTAGAATGGCATTCCTTGTCATGAGTTGCAGAGCTATACATTCAGCTACAATGAGCATAGGTATTCTTATGTATTGACCTTATCTAAGGAAACTGGCAAATCATGATAGCACCAGAGTTTTCTGCTTATGTAGAGCATTACATTACATGGCCTTTATAAGTGAAAGCACCTTACTATGATACTAAGCGGTCCCATCCTAGTATTCCAAAATCTTGTCAGTCATATAAAAAGTGAATATGATGGTATTATCTTTTAAATCAATGACATAATCTTCGTTGGAGTCAACAAAAATGAGCACAGAGTTTGACTCAATAAACTTCTAAGCTAACTCAATGACAACAATCAGCTCTAAAAATTCAATTTTATAGTAGCAAAAGTGAAATTCCTCGGTCATGTCACTACATGATTTTGTGGAGGCTGTTTAGATTGTCATCATGAAAATTTGAGTCCCCCTCCAAGCAGAAAATTTTTCATTCCCCTAGAATGATTGATATATTCGAAATTCCAAAACATTTTCAAATAGGTGCCTTTCTAAATGTTTTCAGCTATCTATTTGCACACAAGTGTCAATCTAATCTATTATAAAAATCTGAACATGGATGAAAAGTGTTAAAATCAATGTGATAGTTTTCTAACTTTAAAGACTTCTTAATGTTTTTATCAATGTTTAACAATCACTCAATTCCTGTATAATGAGTTGGTCAATTTCCTCAACTCAACTCTTATATAATGAGTTGTTCAATTTCTTTTCTCTATTTCATTCTCTTTCAAAAGCTGGATAAATTTTCCAAATGATTTTTAATCCATTGTGTAATAAATGCCTTCTCAATATTTTGGTGTAGATACAATTTAATCCTGATTAGTAATCTATAATTATTTTACCCTACGATTTACAATAATTGCATTTTCAAAACATGTCTTCTCCACATATTTATGTATGTGTTACATCCTCTACATATGTAATATAATGAATTTGTTTTATTTATTCTGTATTCTTCTCTCCTTCAAAGCTGTACAAATGTTTCATTAGATTTTCAGTTCATTATATAATTCATACCCTTTTCTATATTTGCTGTTGCTGTAAGACTGATTGAGGTTAGTAATATATAATATCTTACCTCAAGATTAACAGTAGTTATATTCATACATTTTTGTTCACCATGTTTTTTTATTTTTAAATTTAATTTTTGAATTTTAATTATCACTTTTAGTTTGATTTTTTGTTTTTTTTTAATTTTTTAATTTAAGTTTCAATTTCCAAAAAAGCTTATTTTGTTCATAAACAAATTTATCATTCTAGAATGGCATTCCTTGTCATGAGTTGCAGAGCTATACATTCAGCTACAATGAGCATAGGTATTCTTATGTATTGACCTTATATTTTCACACAATTTGAGAATTTGAGTACATTTATGAGTATAACTTTTGATCCGCTGGTATTTGTTATGAGAATAAATACAATGAATGATCACAATTCATTCAGCATGCTCAAAAATTAGTTCATGTTTCATGTTATAACATGCTCACACTTTGACAGTCGGTAAAAGCTGATGAACCTGCTCACCATTGAATAACTCATTTCAGTGAAGTGAGGTTTTTTGAGATGAACTCAAGAACCATTGAACGGATTTTCATGAAATAAAGTGTTTTAGATAGACAATTTCAAAATGAAACTATTTTGCCAAAAACGTATAGCTAGCTTATGTCTACAGTATGCTAGGCTCGAAAAAGTGCTCAAACTTTGCTTGGTCACTACAGTATACAGGTTGAGTTTCATATTTCAGAAAATAGCAAAATAGTTAGATATTTTTTTGCTCTTGATTTCACCCCTTTTGTTTTTCGTGTTTTTGAATACTTCGTCCTGCATTTCCAATTTAATTTTTTTCCAATATGGCTGCCTCCATAAGGTGTGCATTTTACTCGCGCTATGTTCCATATTTTTCAATGTTTAAGCACATTTTAAAGAGACCAAAAAAGCTCGTTCGAACGATATCCTATTTGTTTGATTTACTAAAGAATTCCACTTTTTCAATATGGCCGCCAAGAAGGCTGTCATACTGTAGCTTTTGATGTTTTCAGCTATTATTCTGTGAGTTTCTGACATATTTCAAAATTTTTTTCAGTAAATAGCTAGAAAATTTTATGTTCTTTCTAATAAACTATGTCTCATGTTCTGAATCTTTCTAGTTCTTTCAGGGAAGTTCAAAAACCCTAAAATTATTCATTGTATGGTGAAAACGACGTGACCCATGACACCATGTGGACACTGCTTTATTGTAGTCTTCATAGACTACTTTACAAAATATGTGGAAGCGTTTCCCACATGCAACATCACATCAAGGACAATTGCGCTGATTGTTTGTCAACAACATTATCTGTCGTCATGGAACACCACACATTTTACAGTCAGACCAAGGGTCAGACTTCACCTCAAATCTCATGAAGGAGGTGACCAAAATTTTAGGCGTTACCCAAGCACATACAACAGCCTATCACCCAATGGCTAATGGTGAAGTAGAACGGGCAAATCAGACACTGATCACCCGAATTCGAATGTTTGTAGATGATCGCCAGCGAGATTGGGATGAACATCTCCCCTATGCAGTATTCGCTACCAACATACATGTGAATGAGCCGACAGGGCATAGCCCCTTTCAACTCGTGTATGGACGTCTACCGACACTACCAATTGATGCAATCTTGCACACACCCAACGCTGTTCTAGAATACGATCTGGATAGCTATGAGCGACGTATGCAGCAACATTTCGCCCAAGCTCTCCATACAATTCCTGAACGTATTAAACTGGCTCAAACGAGATACATAAACCAGTATGACAAAAAACTGTTCACCCACGACTATAAGCTCTTTGACCTAGTCCTGAAGGACAAACACACCATCGAACAAGATCTTACAAAGAAGCTGATGCCGGTCTATGATGGCCCGTATAGGATCACAAGTATCAATCTACCAAACGTCACCATACAGTCAGTCGCTAGACCGTATGTGACAGAAAAGATCCATATTAACCGCACAATACCATACCATGAAAAAGTGGAAGAGCCACCCAAACAGACGCATGATTACAATTTGCATGCCAGGGGTCCTCCTGTACCCACATTGGAAACTCAGAATTGGGACGAGGACGCCCCAAATGAAGAAGAGGAATGCGACGAACCGCCCCATGATAGTACCGAGTATGCCGAAACTGAAAAAGATGACAGTCCACCTCGTAATAGCAAAAAGAAGGGATCAGTCATAGTGCCAGGTGGTACAAACTCGGCATTCGGCCCACCAGGCTCATTTGGTCACCAGAGTGCATGGAAGGAGCCAGATCTACGTTTGCGAGGTTTTGTGCCGGGCTCCTTTGGTTCTTTAAGTGGATGGGAGCCAAGAGCAGATGAGGTGGATTCGCCAATCCCATCGGACGAAGATTTGGACGAGGGCGTCCAATTTGATGAAGAGGAATGTCAGGACGGCCAAGGGACTGACGACAGCGATGACGCCGATAGCTGCGCAAGCGTCGAACATTAATGAATTGCGCAGTTAGGGCTGACATGCATTTGATGGCGGAAGACGAAATACGTGACTCGAGGCAGCCGTCGAAGAAGCGAGGCAAAAAGCGAAATACGTGAGGGATCGACGAAAGCGATCTGAGTGAATTTCGTTTCTTGCCTAATTTAGCTCTTTCGTTTGTTGCCTGATGGCACGTAGCCCATCAAGTATTTAAGTCGCGCGTTTTGTTCATTTATTGGTTCGGTCCTAGGTTCGTCTTTGGTCTTTGGTTCGATTGGTTTTTGAGTCGGTTTTGAGTTAGTCTTCTATTCGTGTTTTTGTGATTAATAAAAAGGTGTGTTGGACACGGATACATTCTTCGGTTTACTTACCACATAAGTCTTAACCTTAAGACCCCTGAACTAGCTGAAGTCCCCGACCGCAACTCAGCCCCCCACACCTAAACCACGACCGTAACAAGAGGCGCGACCGTAACAGCCTTATTCATGCGGATTGAATTCAAAAACCGCGAAGCTATAAATGAAACTGACTATAACCATATTCAGATGTATGTAAGCCAAGATTCTCTGTAGTTGTGTTCGATTCGATTGTATATAATGTACACTGTAGGCATGTTTAAAGAATTTCTAAGAGAGCTTATGTGAAACTGACTTTAGTTGATATTATATACATCGATAGCTGGACGTGGTTTTATATTGACTAGAAGGGTTGTCATACGTGCACAGTCGGGAAAACAGTCTTTTGATTACGTACAGTCTGTTTCGGAAATTCTAGAGACTTTTTACAAAAAGGTGATTCGAAAGCAGTAAGAATTCAGCCGGTCAGCTAAGGCCTTTCATCCGATTGGCTATTGTATACATATCGTACGTTATTCGGCTCTTTAACCATGTGCTTTGTCAATCTGGGTCAATTTGGCTTATATGAGGTGTGAAGAGCTTAACCGGCAGCCTTCGCAAGAATAATACATATGTACATATGTATGCCCGCTGAGTGGAACTTCACATGTTTCGCTGTGGAGTAGACTGGTAGTAATACCGCTAGACCACTTAGCGGAGGCAAAAAAAATTGTTATAGTCTGTTTCATTAAACTGCGGTTTTTTTAATTTAGTTCGCATGAATCGAGCCACAAAAGTGGTTAAAACTTTTGATGCAGTGATGCAGTTTGACAATAGCAAGCGTCTCACCGTAACTCGATATACTGTAGAATATCACACCTATAGTATTAGTTTACGAATCACTTTTGTGAGCAGTTTAAATTTATTTAAAAACCTCAAAGCTAAATGAAATAGACTTCGTAGTATATGTACATAACGTAGCTCATTGTACAATTAGCGTGTCAGTTGATGCGAGAGGCGGGTACTTAGAAACTGCCCTTTGCTGACTGACTGAATAGCTTAATACTTTCGAGTGACCATAAGAACTTTCAAGAAATTTGAAACAAGCTACATATAGGTATACCACAAGTGATAGAGCGTCTATAGTCTGCTTCATACCAGTTTGGGCAAAAGTTTTAAAAACTACTCGACAATTAGCCGACAGATTGCGATTATAGCATTGATTTGATATATAATTATCGTAATCCGTCAACTTTCGTAAAAATTTATAATTTCATGCCCAAACTTATGTGAAACTGCCTATAATTAAAGATGAACCGTTTAAATTTGGTAATCAGTTGAAATACGAGAGCAGGTACATTTTTAGGGTTAATTATGCAGAAAATAAGGCGACGTATACTAGTACTGTAGATTACCGATATACGTCTCAGAGTGCACGCATACACTTTACGATGTTTTGACGTTTAATTGTTTTCCTACTGCTTTTGGTCTTATTTTCTTGAATTTTTTGCAGTTTTCATCCCTATCTTTAAGCGCAGGATGGATTCTCTATTTTTTGCAGGGGGTAGTAGTTTTTCTCAGGATTATGGTACTTTCTAATAGTGATCGACCGGGGCGACTTTTTTGGCCGGGGCCGGGCGGTACCGGGCTGGAAACAAATCCCCGGGGCCGGGGCTGGCCGGGGTCAGACAAGGAAAATATTATTGCATGACACATACTTGGGGTGGGGGGTATAGGGAAGAAATAATGAGCGATTGCTCCATTTCAGTAGGGCACTGATTATTGGCCAATGTTGGCCCCGAATTTTTCGTTAAAGGCCAATATTGGCCAATAACGCGTGCATTAGGGGCCAATATTTGCAAGATTTAAAATTCTTAAAAAGCTTCATGTCCGTGGGTTTCGAACCCCGTACTTTCGTGTTGGTAAACTCACGCGCGCACACTGCGCCATAGCGAAATTGTGATCAAAATTCTGAAGAATGATACTAATGCTATCTCTTATATACAGTATACGCACTTAATATTTTTTGTTCAAAAGAGATAGCTTATCCTATCTTTTATGCCTATGTAGTTTGAATTGTATGGTAGGTATTTCTAATTGTCGTTGGTTTGCCTTACGTATTGCAAAATATATATATGAAACACAAAAGCGTGCAACGGTGCAAAATATTAACATAATGGTATACAACATACGTTATTGTATACAACATATACAACATATCAACGATTGTTTTGTACTATCAGTAAAACTTTCCGATCGTTTTCTCCATACTGTTGACACCTGTTTTTGAAATTTTCGAGTCAGATATGTATCTGATACCTGTATGTGCAAAATCTACCTGACGTGCACGATTATATCATTTCTTATGTATTATGTTCAAACTACATAGGCATAAAAGATAGGATAAGCAATCTCTTTCAAACAAAAATATTAACCGCGCATACTGATATAACAGATAGCATTGGTATCATTCTTCAGAATTTTGATCATAATTTCGCTATGGCGCAGTGTGCGCGTGAGTTTACCAACACGAAAATACGGGGTTCGAAACCCATGGACGTGAAGCTTTTTAAGAATTTTAAATCTCGCAAATATTGGCCCCTAATGCACGCATTATTGGCCAATATTGGCCTTTAACGAAAAATTCGGGGCCAACATTGGCCAGATAATCAGTGCCATTCAGTAGTAAATGGCTTTTCATATCAAGTTTTATTACTATTTATGTCACAGGAAACAAATTTAGTCTAGTGTTTCATTGTCTGAATCATCAATAAGGTCTATGTCGCTGCTATTAGCACACTCTGTATCATTCGAATCTTAGCTACGGCTACTGCTGCTGTAGCAATTGGATGCAATAGGTATTGGATGTAATAAATGAGACATCACACATTCCCATATGGGGAGGGGTATTACCCCTCAGGGTCCAAGACACAAGTCACTGTCAGACGATTTTTGGTGAAAACCTTTTGAATTTTTTGAACTTAATTTTTTAGTATGGCTAAAGTGTACCTAACTATTAGAATTTCACGAAGTGATACATTATTTTATTATGTGAGCTAGAGTAAATAGATAAACTATCACTATAAAACATGCATGTAATCGCTTAAAATTTTATGAGGTTCCCTCAGTATACCTACATGTAACGGCTGGAAATCTAGGGTAGGGGTCCCGCGCCATTTTTAGAAGGAGGGGGTTAGCGACTAGATCAAAAATGGTAAAAACACATAAAAATAGCCAAAAAAGCACAGGCTTTCGCCAAAAAATGGGGGAGGGTGGTTAAATATTTTCTGACTTTCAAGGAAGTTCGGGGCTTCAAAGCGGAGATGGGGATGGCCCAAATTCTCTGTCACATGTATATTCCTCGGCTATTTTCAGGGAAGGGGGTAAGCGGCTCCATTTTTGCAGCCGCTTACCCCCCTTTGAAAATCTTTAAAATGGTAGAATTTTCAATAAGGAATTCTACACCTTTTTACAGTTTTTGTTCTTCAAAAATCTTTGTACATGTACAAAGACGGTCCTGAAACGTCTATGTACATCAGCAAAAATCTTCCCCGAATACAAAAAGACCGTGCTTCTAAATGTGATAATTCGGCCTGAATTTAGTTGATAGTTCGGCGCGAAGTGCCGAAATTTTTATGAGCTTCTGATGGAATTCACACATAAAACTCGACTGAGAAAGCTAAAACAACTTGTACTACAAAATGAGAAATATTACAAAAATTGTAATATGCGAATTAAATCTTGTAATAAGCAACACTGCGCTTAGAATGGAAAAATGGAAAAATGTCAAATATTCAGGAACCCAAAAATTAGCCAAATACACTACTAAAGGTCGAAAAACTATGTTCTACTACCACACTGAAATCGTTACTGTACCATATTAAAGTATACAAAAATTTGCATATACAAAAGAGTGTTTTTTGTATTCGCCAAAGATTTTTCCCGATGTACAAAGACCAGGACTATCTTTGTACATGTACAAAGATTTTTGGGAAGATAAAAACTGTAAAAAGGTATAAAATTCCAAAAATTTTTCGGCATTCCCCTCCGATATGAAAAATTGTCTGTCCTATACATCTTTTAAATGGCAAAATTTAAATTTAGAATGCAGAAATGTCAAATTTTTAGCGCTTCGCGCCGTTTTGAGACAATTTTAGTAATTCTTGGCGTTAGAAACTCAGAAATTAGCTAAAATATACAATTAAAAGTCAAAAGACCCTGTTTTGCCACTAATTTTCTGGTCCTCCAATTTGGGATTTCACCCCTCCCTCAACTCTGGACCCTAGGAAACTATTTGAGACATATTTAGTTTATCGGATCGGACGCAATTCTGCAGCGTAGTTTATATTCGCCTATAATTAACCTCGGTCCTAATAACTATTACACAGGAAACGCGTTTTAAAGCACACGGTTCCCATTCAAATGAATGTAAAAGTGTTTTTTGTAGAAATAGTTTGTTAAAAACGTACAATTTCTAACTAGAAATAGAACGTATTTGTCAACTCTAAATCTTTTAGCCATAGCTATGAATGAATGAGTTAAAAGTAGCATTTAGTTTAAATAAGTTAAGTGGAGGAATCGAAAATATGCAGATTTTCCTGAACATTCATTCATTAAAAGCTCATTTATACACAGTAGAAAACTTATGACAAGGACTAAGTAAGTATACATATGGTCTAATCAGTACAGTTCTCAAAATTAACACTTGCTCATTGATAAATAAGTGCCAGTATCACAGCCTGTACAAAATACGAATTACACTAAATTTTTTCTCGCCCCGGCCATTTTTTGACCTTGCCCCGGCCGGGGCCGGGGATGCTGAAAAATGGCCGGGGATTGCCGGGGCCGGGGCCCCGGTCGATCACTACTTTCTAATATTTTAGCCTGGAAATCCTTGCATTTCAATTCGAATTCAATATAAACTTCTTTAGGTTGTAGGGCTCCTTGAGAGAAAACGCGGAAAAGATATTTGATCGAAAACGACCTTGTACTAAAGGAGCTGCAGGACTTAAGATGTTGCGTTTTTCAATGTTAAAGCGTAGGCAGTTTTGAAACTAATCTTAATTCGCTGTTTTTACCTCATAATTGTTTTGCCTAGGCTTAAGGCTCATTCATACTTCGTCCGATCCGACATCGGACGACACCGCCTGTCGCATGCTGTCGGACGCGTGTCGGGCAGAGTCGCATCCGACTCGGTCCGACACGCGTCCGACAGGATGCGACATGCGGTGTCGTCCGATGTCGGATCGGACATCGGATCCGACTTTCATTCATACTTCATCCGACATCTTACGACTAAACATCAATATTTTCAGCGCAACAAACATTGATGTTTTTATATTGTCTCTCTGTCGAACAGCGTTTGTACCATAACTACCATAACTGGGCGTGGGGGTTGGGGGCATAAGTGGGCAGCAAGACAATTCTGGGGGTGCAAGATTTTTGAAGTTCAAAAATGGCCTTAAAAATGGTGGTTTGGCGAAAAACACCATTTTTCGACGTTTCTCATCGAGCACTATTTATTGGCATCAAAAAATTGCGAAAAAAACGAAAAAAAAATTTCAAAAGTTGAATTCTAGGGGGTATTTTGATTTCTGGGGGTATTTTGATTTCTGGGGGTATTTTGGCTGTACACCTCAAATCCCCACGCCCAGGTGTGGTTGGGGGTATGTAACCCCCCAGAAACTAGAAACGTTGAAAAATGGTGTTTTTTCGCCATACAACCACTTTTAAGACCATTTTTTGACGTTTAAAAATTTTTTCACCCCTCCCACTCCAGAAATAATAATTAAATGTTGAAAGTATCGAAGTTCGTTTCATGCGCCAATTTATTCAAACTTGTTAATTTATTTAAACTTATTTCCCACAATTATGGATGTTCTTTAACAGCTATGATTAATAACTCCGTAGTAACGTCGTCAAAATCGCCATTAGCCATTTGCAATTAATTAAATTTTAAACCTGAAAAATACAATAAAATGAATTGACTGCAACAATAAATAGTACAAAATAAACGAGACACGATATGCCACAGCGCTTTTATACGACTAGTACAGAGCAATAAATTAATCAAAAATTTTAAGCTTGAAAAATGAAATAGTACAAAATAAACAAGGCGTGCAATGCGCTACATGTCGCGCCAATCTTCCTACACGCTGTAGTTTAAATTTCATGTGTGTCGGACGGACGAAAGTTGAAACCAACTCAACTTGTCCGTTCCGACAAAAAAGTCGCATTGTAAAACAGATTATGACGTCATGCGCCAAGAAAAGTCGGACGCGTGTTGCATGATGTCGGATAATGTCGGACTCATGTCGGTGCGTGTCGGAGCGGTTTTGTCAATTTTCGCATTCCGACACCAAATCGGACGGAGTCGGACGAAGTATGAATGCGCCTTTAGTTTAGATGCTATATGAGCTTCAAATACGATTAGGTCGATAAACTCGGGCGTGGGCAACATCTGGAAATGGAAATGGAAAATGGAAAATGGGTAAAAGCCGGAAATGGAAAATGAAAAAATGAGTAAAAGCCTTAAATGGAAAATGGAAAAGTGGGTAAAAGTCGGAAATGGAAATTGGATGATGGAAAATGGAAAATTTTCCATTTCCTTTATTTTCAACGGAAAATTGTTCATTTTCAAAATTTTCGGTCGTAAATGTCAAACTCATGTCGTTTTTCACCAAATTTATCATTTTTTGGAGAAATTTCGAAAGCGTAGCTAAAAATGGAAAAAGTCTACAAAAAATGGAAAAAAACTGAAAATTGTTCATTTCTTCGTCTTTTCACTCGAAATTCTCCTCTTTTGAAAAAATTGACCTTCCAGATCCGAAAAAATTGTTATCCACTTCGACTACAACGATTTCGTCGCAGATGGAAAATCGCCGGAAAATGGAAAAATAGGGTAGAACCCGGAAATCGAAAATGGAAAATGGAAAATGGAAAGTTTTCTTTTATTTAATTTCAATGAAAAATGGTTAATTTTTAAAATTTTTTGGTCGTAAATGTCAAACTCATGTCGTTTTTCACCAAATTTCTCTATTTTTGAAAAAATTTCGAAAGCGTAAGTAAAATTGAAATTCCACAAAAATGGAAAAAAGGACAATTGGGGTATTTTTCACTGTACCGGAATTTTTTATTTTTTCGTTAAAATAACTTATTCTGGCATTTTAAAGGTCGGTGATTTCAAAAAAGCCAATCATTTTGCGCGGAAACTATTATTTTTTCTGTTTGAAAATTCTAAAAAACTTTTAAAATTTTTTCATTTTTCATGTTTTTTTCGGTTTTACTTGATAAGATATAGGAAAATCCAAGTTTTTGCTTCAAATATACTTAGGCTTAGGCTTAGTATATCTGAAAAGGTGTTTTAAGCTGCTTAGGTCGAGGTCGCTCCCGCTCAGGTCAATGTATAGATGCTTAGGTCGATGTATAGATGCTTAGGTCGATGTATCGCTCCCGCTCAGGTCAATGTATAGATGTTTAGGTTGATGTACAGATGCTTAGGTCGATGTATAGATGCTTAGGTCGATGTATAGATGCTTAGGTCGATGTATAGATGCTTATATCGACGTAAGAATGGTTATTAAATACGTAAGATTTTCATGTTTTGTGTTGAAAATTTTCATGATACAATGTTTCCTGCGCGAAATAATTGATCTTTTTTGGAATCGGCGACCTTAAAAATGGCATAAAAAGTCAGGGAAAAACAAAAAATTCCGGTAAAGTGCAAAAATTCCGAAAATTGTTCATTCCATTTTTGTTGACTTTTTTTATTTTTAGTTGCGCTTTTGAAATTTCTTCAAAAATAAAGAAATTTGGGAAGAAACGACATGATTTCGACAGTTACGACCGAAAATTTTGAAAATTAACCATTTTCTGTTGAAAATAGAGGAAATGGTAAATTTTCCATTATCCATTCTTCATTTTCCATTTCTGGGTTTTACCCTATTTTTCCATTTTCCGGCGATTTTCCATCTGCGACGAAATCGTTGTAGTCGAAGTGGATGACGATTTTTTTCGGATCTGGAAGGTCAGTTTTTTCAAAAGAGGAGAATTTTGAGTGAAAAGACGAAGAGATGAACAATTTTTCGTTTTTTTCCGTTTTTTTGTAGAATTTTATATTTTTAGTTACGCTTTCGAAATTTTTGCAAAAATAGAGAAATTTGGTGAGAAACGACATGATTTCGACATTTGCGATCGAAAATTTTGAAAATAAACATTTTCCGTTGAAAATAGAGGAAATGGAAAATTTTCCATTTTCCATTTCCGGGTTTTACCCTATTTTTCCATTTTTCGGCGATTTTCCATCTGCGACGAAATCGTTGTAGTCGAAGTGGATAACAACTTTTCCGGATCTGAAAGGTCAATTTTTCAAAAGAGGAGAATTTTGAGTGAAAAGACAAAGAAATGAACAATTTTTCGTTTTTTTGCGTCTTTTGTAGACTTTTCCATTTTTAGTTACGCCTTCGAAAATTCTTCAAAAATCGAGAAATTTGGTGAGAAACGACATGAGTTTGACATTAACTACAGAAAATTTTGAAAATGAAGCATTTTCCGTTGAAAATAAAGGAAATGGAAAATTTTCCATTTCCATTTTCCGGCTTTTACCCATTTTTCCATTTCTGGCTTTTACCCATTTTCCATTTTCCATTTCCGGAATTTACCTTCCCTGATAAACTCCCGCATAGGTCGATATACTCCTGCTTAGGTCGATATACTCCTGCTTAGGTCGACATACTCCTGCCCCGCTTAGGTCAACATACTCTCTTTTAGGTCGACATCTACTCTCGCTTAGGTCGACAAACAGCCAAAAGCGTATTTTTTCGCTAAATTATTTCCTTGTATTTTTCATATTTTCGCTGTTTTATCATGTATTTGTGTTTTACCAAATTCCATGTATATATTTTCCTTGACAATAAATATTATCTTGTGTTTTGTCTTGTCTGGTCGTGCTTAGGTGTCGAAAAAGAGCAAAACGGGAATTCTTAGTCGGAAAACTTCGTCAGGTTCTGTGTCGCCTATTTTTGCAAATGCGTCGAAAATGGGATATTTTTATGCAAACGTTGGATGTTTCGAGAATTAATTTTTGGAAAATTTGTTTTTAGAACAGGCTTCAGGGGTTTTCCTCAATTTTGGTTTGGACCATTACAAATTACAAATTTTATTCACTGATCGGACAACAAACCAAGTAACATTAATACATTGATAAGTAACGAGAAAAAAAGATGAAATATAAACATAAACAGAAAGACAAGTCAATAAAATACATAAATAGTCGAGGAAAGCGGGATAACATAATATATAGGTATTCATTTATATGCTCTGAAATTACTCCACCAGTTCTATTCTCTAAACCCTAATTCTATTCGTTTATTTCGTTCGCTTTTATTATTATTTCCTGACTTTGTCTGATTTCAATTTTACATCTGTCTTTGCCAGTTTCTTTTTACTCGGTTTTTGATGCCGCTCTGCTACGCTTAAGTTCTCGCTGCCTAACTTTCTGTTCGATTGTCTGATGGAGTCACTGCCTGACATAGTTTCCCAAGGTCGGAAGTTCAGAGGGGGGGTGAAATCCCAAAATTTGAGACCACTAAATTTAGATTTCTAACCTTTTTTCAGGTTAAATATGTAAAACGCTTGAAACATCCTATATAGCATGTTTTAATGTGAAAAACTGCATTTTTAACTACTTTTTGTCCCATCTTGCTTGACTAGTTTCGTCACTCTTGTAAGTAAAAAATATAAGAATTCATCAAAAATTTTGACTTTTCAGATCATTTTAACTTCATTCTAGGTATTTTATGGGTAAATAAAACAGAAATGTACTAGTCTGGCGCGCGCCGAAAAATTTTTAACATCTGCGCTGCTTTTGTACCCAAAAATCATTGCAGAAAACGTTTGATAGCTCAAAATCGTCTGACAGTGATTCAAGTCTCGGACCCTGAGGTGGGGGTAATACCCCCCTCACCCCCCCTATGGGAATGTGTGCTGCCTGACACTAGATTATTGATCATTGTATTCACTTTTTAAGTTTTTATTTTTACTCGCTTTATTTTTGACTCATACAATCGGGTACTTATCTATTTAACTTAGCATACGTTCTCGTCCTACAAGCTTCAACCAATTTTAATGCTTTTCTCATACGATTGACTATGGTGTTGATTAGCGAGTAATTGACAGGTTGCGTGCATGAACAACTTGTTATTCGAAGTCTGCTATTTAAACAGTCCGAAGCGTAGGCACATGATCTTGTGGGGGTTTCATCCCCCGCAGAAAATTTTTCATCTACTCCCAGAATTCTCTGTTTTTCGAAAGTTTCCCAAAACTTCACAAAAATTAGTAGAAAAGGGTATTCTAAGTTTTTCTAAGTAAATTTCACAGTGATAAGACGAGACAAGACGGGAAAATATTTATTGCCTTGAAGTGATACACGAAATTAGGTAAAAACACGAATAAGTGATAAAATTGTGAGTGAACAAAAGGACATGCTCATCATGGAGTGTGAAAGTAGGTATGCTCCGACATCAAATATGTAAAATCAATGTTTCGTTTTTTGAACAAACCGATGTTCTGAGAATCGACTACGTGATCAGGTAATTTGTTATAAGCTTTTAAATAACGTAGTGAGAAGTTGTTGAGGTGAGCATTGGAGCGAACAACTTGTAACATGAGCTTGTAACGATTTTCAGCGCTAGTGACGTTGGAACTGAAAATTAAAAATTCATTAGCATCAATACAGGATAAACCATTAATAATTCGATTCATGAGACTACGTAGGTAATAAGATAAAAGAAGGTGCGGAAAACAAAAATGACTGAAAATTACTCTTATTTCTCTGAATATTTTGGATTTTACTGCAACATTCGTATTTTTGGTGATTTGCCGCTGAATCCTATACAAATTGCAGGTTTACGACGACATTTTGATTGAAAATAGCCAATCGTGCTATTTCTATTGTTATGATGAGGAATATGCTTGTCATCTCGCTCAAAAAATTTTCTTAAATTTTTATTTGCAATGCAAATTTTTGTTCAAACGCCTGTAGCTGCGAGTGTATATCGACATAACGGTATTATCATTTACCCATTTAAACAGTCTAATGTTCTTTTCATCTAAAACATATCCTTAGCCTGTAAAAAATGAAGAGAAAAATAGATATATGCAAGAATAAATGTCGATGCTGACTGTCCTTAAGCTCTGTTGAATTGTAAAGTTTAAACCCCGCAGCTTCCTCAATATTGGTTTGATCTTTCGAAAAAAATTTTTCCCGCGCTTTGTTTTTGCCTTTTCGCGCGTTTTGTAAATATTCGAATTTTCTATGCCAATTGTAACCTTTATTGTCGTCGGGCCCCATATTTTTACACTTAATCTTTTATACGACAATAAAGCAACATAAAATGTATTATTTACATGTATTGCATACCTTTTTGAATTGGAATAGATTCGTCTTAGTCTGCGATTCTATTTTAAGAAAAAACTACTTCGAATTCGGAAAATGACGTGTTTACTCAGACTGTGTCGCTGTTGTTGTCCCGTTTAAAGCTAATACGACGTTCTTTTATTTTAGCAGACCATTTTTTTGTTATTGTACATGGATCTTGTTATTTATCTTCTTTTCGGATTGTCGGACACTCAGCATGCGTGATCGTGCAAAAAATTGTAAAAAAATGAAAAAATAAAAAAGTGATAATCTGGCTTGGCGAATTTACCGCGGAATAAATTTAGCTTTAGCATATTTTGTCTTAGAAAAAATAATTTTTTGTAATTATTCAATCTGATTGGGTGTATAGCGTTAGATGTGAAAAGCGGAATATGGATTGTTTGTCTTTGATCGTGCTTTGTTTTATTTTCGAAATTCTTTATTTATCTTAGAATTTTGTCTACGTTAATTTGCTTGTCAATCGTCTTTGATAATTGAATTTCATCAATATGGACTTTAACAAGCTCGTGAGACTTAGATTTGCCCTCTTAGGCGTGTGAATAATGTTAGGGTACGCATAATAGCACAAGGTCAGGTCAGCACTCAGCAAGGGATGAAATGTCTGAAATCGTGACCTGTAAATGTAATCTTCACGCTTGTTTTGCTAGATATACATTGAAGATAGTCATAACCTATTTTAAATAATAAATAATCCTGATTTTTTCATTATTTTTTCAAAATTTTTATTTTTTATGCCATAGAAAGACAGAACATCGTCAGAAAAAATTTGATGACTTTGCGACAACGACATGCGATTTATCCATCTTTCCGGGCATTATTTTACGTCTCAAAAGTTGAATTCTGGGGGTATTTTGATTTCTGGGGGGTATTTTGGTTTCTGGGGGTGCATACCCCTCAAATCCCCCACGCCCAGGTGTGGTTGGGGGTATGTAACCCCCAGAAACTAGAAACGTTGAAAAATGGTGTTTTTTCGCCATACAACCACTTTTAAGACCATTTTTTTGACGTTTAAAAATTTTTTCATCCCCTCCCACTCCAGAAATAATAATTAAATGTTGAAAGTATCGAAGTTCGTTTCATGCGCCAATTTATTCAAACTTGTTAATTTATTTAAACTTATTTCCCACAATTATGGATGTTCTTCAACAGCTATGATTAATAACTCCGTAGTAACGTCGTCAAAATCGCCATTAGCCATTTGCAATTAATTAAATTTTAAACCTGAAAAATACAATAAAATGAATTGACTGCAACAATAAATAGTACAAAATAAACGAGACACGATATGCCACAGCGCTTTATACGACTAGTACAGAGCAATAAATTAATCAAAAATTTTAAGCTTGAAAAATGAAATAGTACAAAATAAACAAGGCGTGCAATGCGCTACATGTCGCGCCAATCTTCCTACATGCTGTAGTTTAAATTTCATGTGTGTCGGACGGACGAAAGTTGAAACCAACTCAACTTGTCCGTTCCGACAAAAAAGTCGCATTGTAAAACAGATTATGACGTCATGCGCCAAGAAAAGTCGGACGCGTGTCGCATGATGTCGGATAATGTCGGACTCATGTCGGTGCGTGTCGGAGCGGCACCAAATCGGACGGAGTCGGACGAAGTATGAATGCGCCTTTAGTTTAGATGCTACATGAGCTTCAAATACGATTAGGTCGATAAACTCGGGTGTGGGCAAAATCCGGAAATGGAAATGGAAAATGGGTAAAAGCCGGAAATGGAAAATGAAAAAATGAGTAAAAGCCTCAAATGGAAAATGGAAAAGTGGGTAAAAGCCGGAAATGGAAATTGGATGATGGAAAATGGAAAATTTTCCATTTCCTTTATTTTCAACGGAAAATTGTTCATTTTCAAAATTTTCGGTCGTAAATGTCAAACTCATGTCGTTTTTCACCAAATTTATCATTTTTTGGAGAAATTTCGAAAGCGTAGTTAAAAATGGATAAAGTCTACAAAAAAATGGAAAAAAGGAAGGAACAAATAATAAATAATAAATAAATAAATAATATTATACAACTGGCCCAGTGAAG
>JAVLUZ010000154.1:4504824-4528191 GCA_036768485.1 Mermis nigrescens | reverse complement strand
GATTATAGGAGTATTTTGTGTAATTTATTCTAAATTTTTCCGATATTTTCTTCGAAATCGTTTTCAAATTGTTTATTGTTTTTTCACGTTTTAAAAAAGATAGCGCGTCATCATAAAGGCCAAAAGATGTTCTTAACCTGTATCCGCCATTTTGAGCTCAAAAAAATTCTAAAAGAACTTTTTGGCTACACTCACTGCTCCTCCAGATTTTTCATGTTATGCATGTCTGGTAAAGACCAATTTTTTGTAACGAAAAATCCTGTGATATTTATAGTTAAATTATTAACCCAACGGTTTATAATCTGTGTTTCTGCATGTTTGACTGCTCACATAGCGTAAATGCGCGCATGATCTTAAGTTCCATTTAGAACTTAAGTTCTGACTTAACTTCTGACTTAACCAGTTCAAACTTAAATTTTTATTGAAACCGGATTCTTAAGTTCAGACTTAACCTAGTTCGAACTTAACGACTCAAGTTCAGACTTAAGTTTAAGATGGAACTTGCCCTATTGAAACCGACCCTGGTGGTGTGGTAGGTTATACAACGGAAACTGCACTGTACTTTCCGATCCATGTAGCGAGCATGAGAATTAAAACTTAGTCATCATATTAATATCAATCGGCACTTTGCTGCATGTAACTTGGTGTAACTGGGTACGCGCCTAAAACCATAAGGAAAAGCCAATAGGTAAAAAACAGCCTGTGTACTGCAGATGCATTCTAAATACTTAATATATCTAACGATATATTAAATCTCTATTCAAATTTGATTTTAACCCTCTGGCGCTCCTCGGTACTTTTCAGCTTCGCCCTCGGCGCCGAGGCCGAGGCTCCAAAAAACGCCGAGCCTTGTAACGAGGCTTCGGTCCGATCTACTGGAGCAATGTTACGAACTAAGGAAAAATAAACAGGGGAGAAAAATAATTAAATTGAGGCAAAAAATACAAAATAAAAAAGGATTTACTCTTTCAAATCAAGTAAAAATAAAAACACAAAACGGACGCACTCTCATGTAAATAAACTTTTTAAGTGCAGCAAAAAAATCAAAATATTTGCATGGGTTGCTGTAAAACTTCCAATAACCAGGCTAAGCATGTAAAAAACAACTGGACATCTGAAGCGAGTTCAGGTCAAGCGGCCAAACTAGCTTTGCATGTAAAACAATAAACAATAATAACAAATCAACAAAAATAACGCAACAAATCTCAGTTTAGAGCATCTCTAGCAAAAAATCTAAAAAACACCAAAAAATTTCGAAAAAAATGCTTTAGAAAGCCTAATTTTACGCATTCAAAAGGAAAAGGCGAAAATAATATCTCTACGATGTGTCAAAACAACTCGGAGCATGCTAGGCATCATAAGAATGGGCTAAATTCAGTAAAGGCGCCGATAAGTTTCGGGTAGAAGAACGATTAAATTTGTAAATTAAAAACCCCGAAACCCAAAATTTCGAAATTTTCGCACCCACAAAAATCCTAGCACTTGCCAGCCCTGGTCCAAGCGCTGTTTATGCATGACGAATCATAAGTTTTGAGGTAATAATTCAGATTCACCTATTTCTCGTTCCTTCCTTGATTCATGCTCGTCCGGTAAATCTTCGGTAAATGGTACAAACTAGGTATTTTTAACGAAACAATAATATTCACTGTACTGTTCCCAAGCTCCTATGAATTGGGCGGGCACCCAACACTGAATAGGCTGTCCAGCATATTGCTTCGCACTGAGTGTTAGGGCAAAGAAGCCCAGCAAAATAGGCGTGTAGTAAGAATTAAGGCGGTCAGTAAAATCGCAATCGTGGCGCTGTTTTAGTTCGCTCAAAAACCTGTACAAGAACTGCATGACAGCCGAGTATCTAAAAACGAAGCAAGAGATTCAACCATTGACGATACAAGCTTGCAAATTTTGATCAGACTCTAATTCTGATGCACGTTAATCTTATAAGCAAGAGTAGGGAACCCCCATTCAATGCTGGTTGTCCCTCCATACCCCAAAGCTGACTCCTATCCCCGCCGATTTTTGTAACCCTCCCCCAAATGGCTAGGGTGGGGACCCATCAACCGTAACCTGAGCCGTTACATGTATGACGTTGATCGATTTCTACGTGTTCATGCAGCACGCACATATGGGTACTTTGATTGAAAGAGCTTGGCATAAGTGATACAATCATAGGTGCATACCATGGCCGATTTGGGAGAAGGCGGGCGGGTCAGCCGGTTTATCTGGTTTAGAGGGAGGGTCAAAAAGTAAGTTTCTCTTTTGGGCCCAAAATGACCTAAAAAACTTGTTTAAGCACTAAAATAGTGTTAAAAGTACGTTAATCGCAGTTTATGGTCAATTTGAAGCACTTTTGTGCACAATTTCCAATTCTCCATCCCGGCCTCCATTTTGCTCATTTTCCCCAGCAAAATTTTCCATTTTCCATTTTCCATTCGGGAGGAGGGTTACTCAGAAACACACGTGGGCGTGGGGGATTAAGAGTATGCACCCCCAAGAAGGCCAAATACCCTCAGGATTTACTTTTTTTGTGTTTTTTTCGCAATTTTTTGATGCCAATGGATAGCGCTTCGATGAGAAACGTTGAAAATGGAGTTGTTCTCCATACCAACCATTTTTAAGACCATTTTTCGACCTTTAAAAAAACCTTGCACCCTTCCTCCACAATTTTGGTGCCGCTCCACTCTATGCTCAGGACCCCCAAACTCCCACGCGCACGTCTCGATACAACGCGCACATAATAGCAAGGTATTGCTAGTACGAAACTTTATCATGCGACCAACTATTTCCAGATGAAAATATAGGTAAAAAATAAACGCTAGCAATAACTAGCTAGTTACGCATCACGACAAAAAGCGATTCTTATCTCGGAATCCGGCTGGAAATACCATCGATCGAAGTCTAAAAATAAGCACATACAGAGCGATTCGTTCATGTAACTACATATACCGCAGAACGTGATGAAATGCTGAAAAGGATAATTACATAGTTATAAATCGCAAACCAGTTTCAGCCAATGTTTTCTAAGAATGCACTCTGCTGCAAAGTAAGGAAATAAGTGAAGTGCATAACGCTGCAGTGATCAAGCCGTTCCTTCGTACAACAAAATTCTGCAGCCATCAACACAACTCTGCTGGAAGCGAAGCTGCTGTACCCATGTACCTACGCACAGCAACACGTAAGAAGTGGATTATAAGCGAATAAAGCAAGTAATAAACCCCAAATGTAGGTACCTACATCACTACTGAATTTTTACGCAGCGCAGCCTACTCCTTCTTTGTCCATCATTTATCGCGTAGGTAAAACCTACATATACTACGTGTAGGAGCGCAGATGCCACGTTAGGTTACCTATGAATGAGTAGGTAACATCGCCCAGTGGGCGGGCCCTGCACGACCCGCCCTCGCCGTTTAAAAAACGTAACTCGACCTCAAAATTTTACTTCATTTGAATCAAATAAAAATGCCGTTTAATATTGCCATACAAATGATTATTCAACCATTCATCCAAGCTTGACTTCTCGTGTCCCATTTAAGAATTTCGCAACTTGTCTTATAGGTACACGCATGCAGAAGCTGCGCACAGCCCAGAAAATTTTAACACATATTCGCCATGTCCTTTTATTCCAGCTTGGGCTAAATTATCGAAAAAGAATGAATTCGGCCCTCGGATCCTGAAAATTTTGGGCTCATTATGTACCTAGCTCAAAAAGCATGTGTGCATGCAAAATTCTATTCTAAGCTGGTCTCCCAAATTCGCCTCAAGAATTTTCCAATCTTTCCTCAAGGGACTCGTACAAAAATATTCTCGTTTGGTCACCCGAACCAGTGGCGGATCTAGGATTTTCCTGGAGGGCGATACCCGACTTTTCGAAAAACGCTCCAAAATAGGTTATAAAAATTCCTCCCAAACGTATGAAACAGCGTTTTTTCGATCTTGCGTAGCTTACTTATTTTAATCGCTTTTGGCGCAATTTTTCAAAAATTTCAGTATTTTTGTCAATTCTGCTCAAAAAATCGTTAAATTTCTTCGATTTAGCGCAAATCTGGCGCGAAGCGCCGGAAAATTTGTTTTGAACCTTGAGTTACGCTCTATTTCCTGTGATTTTCGCCAGTGCCCAGCGAAGTTGGCAACACTTTTCTGCACTTCACCGCATAAACTATCGGACGTTTTGTCTTTGTAAACTGGTCGATTTGACTTCAGCAAATGGAAAATTCTATATCTCTGAAATAAATGCCTTTTAAGTTATGCTTGAAAATAGAAGATGAACATAGTCTGTTTGTTTAACATTGTGCACGAAAACGATCGATAATCAAAAGTAGGTACTTATTGTTGCAACACCGATTTTTTGAGAACTTGGCAAGTCGACTCGGGCACTCCGCACTCCGTCGCGCCACGGGGAAATCGGGTATAAATTAATAAGACGCTTTCTTATCACGCGATTTCACGCACCAGGTTAAAAAATAGACTAAACATGTATGCTGGAAAAAGCTGTTTCTGCGCTTGGGATCATTTTGAACAAAATTGTAGCAAATCATACGTAGCGCGTTCGCGCGTTTACTGGGTACCCCAACATACATACAACCACACATGGGCGTGGGAGGGGTCTGGGGGGTCTGGACCCCCCCAGAAACCAAAAGACCCCTCCCCAGAAATCAAAAGACCCCCCAGAAATCAATTTTTGAAAATTTTTTCGTTTTTTTCGCAATTTTCTGATGCCAATGGATAGTGCTTGGTGAGAAACGTCAAAAAATGGTGTTTTTATCGCCATATCACCATTTTTAAGGCCATTTTTTGACCTTCAAAAATCTTGGACTTCTCCAGAATTTTCTTGCTGCCCACGTATTGCGTACAACTCCCCTACAGCTATAACGGGACACTTTTTTATTGTGCGGTTTTTTTTATAAGATAGATAAAAAATTTGCAGCCTGTTTTTTGTGTTTTTTTAAATCAATACCCAGTATGCACATATTAAAGAGCGTGTAAAATTCTACTTCAACGTTATAACATATAGTTTTTTGAAATTTTGGTCGGTCACACGACTTTTCTAACTCAGTTTTGCATTCTATGTAGCCTGGTTTTTAAATTGTAGACAAATGAGTAAGCCGATATCATATTTTTATTTTTTTGAAAAGCGACTTATTTTTAGAGTGGCAGTGTGAAGAGTGTAAAGAATCTGAGGTAAAAAACATTTTGGCTCGTTTCTTGTCTCCCAACAACTCCGGTTATAAGTCCTGAAAAAATTTATTCCAGCATAACTGAACTACGATTCAGGGGCTACTTTTGTTGCTTACCAGCAAACTTTTTTATACTCAATACTCTCAATACGGAGTTATAGTCTGATTCACACAAGTTCGGTCATAAACTTTAAAACTACCTCCAACGATAACGTCGGCTTACTGTCGATAAGAATTTTTAAGTTTATGCACGAAGCGAAATTAAATTATTATTATGCTCCAATGGATGGTGTAACCGGATTTTGTCTAAGATTTTTCTGCCAACTTTTTAGCTTATAAGTTGGGACAGAATGAGTAGAATGAAAATAAAGCCGATCTGATGGCTACATGTCGCAGTGAATTGTGTTTGAAAAAACTCAATATTGACTTATTTATTGGGGTGTAAACTTCGAAATCAGAGGTAGAATGGGCGAAAAACCACGTTTTTCTCCGTATTTGACTGATAAATGTCAAATATTTTGCGGAACAGAAGTTTCGCACGTTCAAACGAAACTACAATTAAGAGGCTACAAACTGGCCTAAACCGGATTTCTTCACACTCAATGGGGAGTTTGGTTAAAATTTTAAAGTTTACAATGCTTTGAATGATGGACAAATACGTTTTTGTCACTTTATTGTTCGCTACTTCTCTCTTTGAGTCGGGACAACTCGAATAGAATAAAAATAAAGTACTTTTAGGGGATATACGTCACAATAAATTGCGTTTATTTATACGATATTGAGTCTTTCTGAAGGTGTAAAGTCAAAATTTTGGTGTTAAAC
Source organism: Mermis nigrescens (assembly GCA_036768485.1). Lineage (NCBI taxonomy): Eukaryota > Metazoa > Nematoda > Enoplea > Mermithida > Mermithidae > Mermis > Mermis nigrescens. The sequence goes on along the minus strand of JAVLUZ010000154.1, from coordinate 4,522,198 downwards.
GTGTTTCAGTGTTGTATTTTTCTGCAACTTCGGTTATGAGTCTGGACATGACTTCAAGTCTCCAAATGTATCAAGAATTGAACATGATACGCTAGTTGGGCGCGTTGGTTCACACTCAACATTGGTGAAAGTATTACATATAGCATTTGTCATCAGGAGCAGTGTTGGGACTAAATTTTTTTATAAATGTTGATTGTAATATCAGAGTAATAACAGAATTATGAATCCGACTAAAATCCTTACATTCTGTAGTTAAGTAAAGTTTGCACTACAAATTATTTTATATCTAGAGCCTTGCAGAAGCCTAATTTTTTCAAAATGTTCTGCGTAACGTCAGAATTATGAATCTGGCCGGTAGTTTTCTCTACACCCAGCAGTTGAGTAAAGTTTGCACTTTATTTATTGTAAATGTCTAGTTTACACTACAAATTTATTTTATTTAGAACGTTGCTAAACGTAAATTTTTTTCAAAATTTGTTCTGTAAGGTAAGTGATTACGAATCTGACTGTATGTTTTCTTTACATCTAGTAGTTATGTGAAGTTTACACTGAAAATTAAATTCTAGTATCAGAGCGAAGCTTTATTTTTTAAATGTTTAACGTAACGTCAAGATTACGAATCTGAGCGTAGTGTTCTTTACACCCAATAATTGCGTAAAGTTTTATGCTGAAAACCTTGATCTGTTTAAATATGGTATGGTTGTCTTGTTTAAAAAAGTAATGCCGTCGTTCAGAACAATATTGTTTTCCGCGTTTTGGACTGCTGTTATTATTGCATGTTACTGTGTGTCCACTCTAGCGCCGTTACGTTAACGTTATTGTAACGTTTTAATTCCGTTAACGTGGACTAAAATTAAAAACGTTAACGCTAACGTTTTTAATTCAGGAAGCTGATGTTAATGGTAACTTTATTTTTTCAACTGACGTTAATGTGAATAACGTTACTTAGATCACAAAATTACTTGCAGTTCGAAATTTACTGTGGTAAGATTTATGATTGAATTGTGAGACTCGTGTGTTCCGGATTATAGTTTTACTACCATTTTGGTAGTATTCGAAGACATTGGTAGTTTGGGTCCCATGTGAACCGCAGGTTGGTATTTTTTCTGAGCATCCAAAACAGCGTTTTGGCGTTTTTGAATAGTTTTGGTTGCTTTTCAAATTTTGCCTGGCAACCGTGTTTGAGACGACAGGACAGAACAGAGGGGAAAGGAAAAATTCGGAAATGAAATGGAAATGGAAAATGGGTAAAAGCCGGAATGAAAAAATGGGTAAAGCCGGAAAATGGAAACGGAAAATTTTCTATTTCCTTTATTTTCAACGGAGAATGGTTCATTTTCAAAATTTTCGGTCGTTAATGTCAAACTCATGTTGTTTCTCACCAAATTTCTATATTTTTGAGGAAATTTCGAAAGCGTTACTATATATGGAAAAGTCTACAAAAAACAGAAAAAAACGAAAAATTGTTAATTTCTTCGTCTTTTCAAACAAAATTCTCCTCTTTTGAAAAAATTGACCTTCCAGATCCGAAAAAGCCGTTATCACTTGACTACAACGATTTCGTCGCAGATGGAAAATTGCCGGAAAATGGAACAACAGGGTAAAACCCGAAAATGGAAAATGGAAAATGGAAAATTTTCCATTTCCTCTATTTTCAACGGAAAATGGTTAATTTTCAAAATTTTCGGTCGTAAATGTCGAAATCATAATAGCTTCTCACCAAATTTCTTTATTTTTGAAGAAATTTCAAAAGCGCAACTAAAATGGAATGAACAATTTTCCATTTTTTTCCATTTTTGCATACTTTCCATTTTTAGTTACGCTTTCGAAATTTTTTCAAAAATAGAGAAATTTGCGAAAAACGATATGAATTTGACATTTACGACCGAAAATTTTGAAAATGAACCATTTTTTGTTGGAAATAAAGGAAATGGAAAATTTTCCATTTTCCATTTTCCATTTCCGGGTTTTACCCTATTTTACCATTTTCCGGCGATTTTCCATCTGCGACGAAATCGTTGTAGTCGAAGTGAATAACGATTTTTTTCGGATCTGGAAGGTCAATCTTTTCAAAAGAGGAGAATTTTGAGTGAAAAGATGAAGAAATGAACAATTTTAAGTTTTTTCCATTTTTTGTAGACTTTCCATTTTTAGTTACGCCTCCGAAATTTCTTCAAAAATTGAAAAATTTGGTGACAAACGACATGAGTTTGATATTTACGACCGAAAATTTTGAAAATGAACCATTTTCCGTTGAAAATCAAGGAAAATGGAAAATTTTCCATCTTCCATTTTCCATTTCCGGCTTTTACCACTTTTCCATTTTCCATTTTCCGGCTTTTACCCATTTTTCCATTTTCCATTTCCATTTTCCATTTCCGGCTTTTACCTATTTTCCATTTCCGATTTTATTCATCTGCTCCCAGAACAGAACGAATCCGGGGTTGCCAAGTTGGGGGTTTCTCCACATTTTGAGATTTTTTCGAGGCCGTGGGAGACATTTTTTAGCAATTGAGGTATTTTCGCGCGCATGCTTAACCATTAATTGGGGGGTTAGGCAGTTCGGAGATAAAAATTGGGTTTTGACAAGACACTTAGGAATGAACCCAGTTGGTCGGCACCAGGGGTGGCAAAACCAGAATTTCAAAATTTTAATTTTTTGGTTTTTGCTTTGGTTTTTGGTGGTTTTGATTATTTCAACTAAAAGGTTTAGTTGACAAATGCAAATTTTGAATTTCAAGCTCAGAAATTCTATAATCTTGGAATAATTGGATAATTAGATAATTAGATAATTAATGATTAGATAATTAATTAATATTTAATAATTAGAAAATTCTATTTGACAAACAAACGGGCCTTGACTTGACTCACTAGCTAGTATCTGCCACCCAAAATTTAGGTGCCTAGTCTGGACTAGACTGGTCACTCAGTTTACTGGAATTAGCGACTCCCTCGTGATGCGAGACTCTTGCTGCAGTATTTATGAGCGATTGTAGAATATGCCCACAAAGTACTCACATGTGAATCCAATTAATTTAGGAAAAATTCTTTAAAAAAGTTCTAAAAACCAAAACCATATAATTTTTTCTTTTTCCCAAAAATCACAAAAAGCAAAAGTTTTCCAGTCCTGGTGCATGCGATTTAAAAAATCAATAATCAATTTTGACTTCCCTTTGCATTCACCTGAGCCTAAACAAGAAACAAGAATCAAGCACCTTGGAAGATCATTCTTGTAAGAAATATATTAGCCAAAAACCATGTGAAATTAAGTATATTAAGGTGTTGATCGCTCTGTTTTCTGCATGTGGCCGGTTGTCCGTAATACGCTCGTGTTTGTTCATCCTTACCTGATAGTTTGGTTGGTCAGTTAGTTGAATTGACTGGCAGGAGGCACAGTTTTATGGTTATGCCTGATGCTGTGATCCTTTTCTTCGTCCCCAAATGGCTTTTTTACTTTGTCCTGATTTTTGGCAAAAAGTTGCTGTTAAGCTTATTTTCAGATTTTGATAAGATTTCTTGGCCTAAAAATTGTGTGTTATTTACCCCTGCTTCCCAAAAATGTATTTAATCATACATACAAACACGGATTCAAAGATAGGGGGAAGGGCGCCCGCCCACCCCCCGTTGTCAAAAAATAGTTGGGCGCAACAGAGAATAGTGTGCTTTTTAATTATTTCAGCCATTTTTATCACGATTTTTAGATTTTTCAGAACTTATTAATGACATTTACTGATTTTATTGATGCTCTGAGAATTTTGTTTTCACGTCAGGAGAGTAAGTATATCTTATGTATAGAAAAAGGATTTTTAAGTTCTTAGCAATGATTTTTTAGTTTTACAATGATTTCTGAATATTTTCCGGTAGCTTTCGCCAATATTAGCACTAATTTTGCTCTTTAGAAACTTCTGAAAATTTCTAACTTTTTCGGATCACAAATGGTTCTGTATATCAAAAGACAGCAAAAATCAATACTTTTAGCATAATGGACTTATTTTTTGGACACTTTATGACATCTGTTAGGAAATTTGAATTTCCGCCCCTATTACAGAAATCCTGGATACGTCACTGCGTGACATAAATGGCTCAATGGCTCTTGAATTAATTTGCCGGACTAGAGAAATATTTTCCGTTGAGTTTATCTTTTCTGCACTTTTCTATTGATAGGTTCATGATATTATTTAAAAATGCGGTCAACTTTTTATACTGCAAAAAAATAGCCAGAAAAATAGTCATATTTATACACGAGCATGGTTAGGAAGGTATGTAGCTATACAGCGATTTTGGCCGAAAAATCATTGCTGTAGGTATATCATGTAAAGCGATTTTCTTAGGTACATGTAAGCCAGATGTTACAATATTTATTATTATTAGATGCCTCGTGCCTAATTTTTTAATATGTTTCACTCAAGTATCCAGTGATTTTCCTTCCTCCTCTCAGTTTTCAAGAACGCTAATGTAAATGAGAGGTAGCGCTGTGTGTATTGTGTCTAATATACACCTACAAATAACATTAATAACTACTTTTGATATATGAGCCCACGCGAAATCGCTTGCTTGGAGAAACTGCCGAACATAGTTTCCCAAGGTCCAGAGTTGAGGGAGGGGTGAAATCCCAAAATGGGGGACTAGTGAATTAGGTGGTGTATTATTATTAGTCGACACGATTTTTTTGTACGAGCTTCTTTGAGCATGTAGAAAGATCTCCGAAAGAGTCTTTGAATGAGCGGACAAATTTTTGTACATGTGTTATATAAATATATAAGTAAATATACAAATTTTTACATACTACCAGTGTGTGACCTGCGACCCAAATGCAGTCCTAAATATGACAATTTGGCCTGAATTTAGTTGATAATATTAGTTCGCCGCGAAGCGCCGATATTTTTATGAGCTTTTGATGGAATTTACACATAAAACTCGACTGTAAAAGCTAAAACAACTTGTACTACAAAATCAGAAATATTAAAGAAATTGTAATATGCCAATCAAATCTTGTAATAAGCACCACTGCGCTTATAAATCCAACGTAATATCGAGATGAATTAGTCAATTTTATCATTGAAGGGAAAAAAGTGCAAAAATATTAAACAGTACTTATTTTTCGCATAATTTTTAGAACAGTAGAAATAGATTTAAAAGATATTTGAATCTGCATAAAGATGCCTATATTACACAAAGATTGATTTTGGAGTATTTAATGCTCCTTTGAAGCTAAATACAGTATATTAGTGATATTTTGCGCGAAGCGCCGATAATTTTTGAAACTTCTAAAAAGTACTGAAAAAAGGTTAAAATTACTATCACTTTGCCCCAGAAAGTATTTTAACATTGTATAAAGATGGCTCCAAAAATAAATGCACGAGCCTAAATCGATTTTTGGCGAAAACCCGCATTTTTAGGTGCCTTTTTGCGATTTGCGGCCAAAAATTTGTCATTCACCCCCCCCCCCAAATGGCCGAAAACCAGACGTGTAACAGGGTGCTTTGGGGAATTCCCCACTCCAGGTTGGACGTCCTCCCTACAACCCCCACCGTCAGAAAATTTTGACCCACCCTCCCCCATTTTTGGCGAAAACTTGGCGCTTTTTGGCTATTTTTAGATCTTTTGCCACTTTTGGCCAGAAATCGGAGCCGCTTAGCCCCCCCTTAAAATGACTGAGAAACATAAACGTAACAGGTTGTTTGGGCGATTCCCCACCAACGCTTTTAGGCCCCGCACCCCCTTCAAAGTCAGAAAATTTTTGACCTTCCTCCACCATTTTTTTGGCGAAAACTTGCGTTTTTTGGCTATTCTTAGGTGTTTTTGCCATTTTTGGCCTAAAATTGGAGTCGCAAACCTCCCCCTTCTTCTAAAAATGGCCAAGGACCCCCACCCGAAATTTCCAGCCGTTACATGTATGCCGAGGACATCCTCATCCAAAACTTTTGAGCTGTTACATGCATGTTTTATAGAAATAGTTGTATATTTACTCTTGCTTTCATTCCAAAATACTGTATCACTTCATGAAATTCTAATAGTTAAGTGCACTTTTTCCATAGTACAAACTAAGCTGAAAAATTCAAAAGGTTTTCACCAAATATAGTCTGAAAGTGACTTGAGTCTTGGACCCTAAGGGGGTAATACCCCCTCACCCCCTCCCTATGGGAATGTGTGCTGCCGAAAAACTGTTATTCGTGAAGTTTAATTTGATAGAAACCAACTTTAATTACGACCAAAGAAGCAGTGTTTAGCATTTTATACGATATCATTTGGCAATCGTTTTGTGAAATAAAAAGATTAAAAATTCACGTGAATCGATTGAAATATACCACTTAATTACATAGCCATTTATGTGTACTTGATAACTACATGAAATTCAGCGTTTTAGGGTCGAGCAAACTGAAAACGGCGCAAAAAGCCGAAAATTATTGAATCTTTGACATACAATTGTGGTATTTTAGAGCTTAAGAATACCGGAATAAACCCGAATAAAATCCATAAACATTCGGATTCGATGTAGTTATAATAATTTTATTCGGGTTCGGGTTCGGGTAGTCAAGTTCAGTTTATTCGGGTTCGTGGTCCTGAATTCTGTTCGGGTACCCGAGTATTCGGGTTCGGGAGGTTCGGGTACCCGTTGCATCCATATACATACATTAGAGGTGTGCCAGGTTCCCGGCCCCGGCCCCGGCGCCGGGGCCGGGGCCTGTAAAAACGATGAAAAATTAATGAAAATCGAACAAAATTAATCTTTTTTGCCGAATTACGCAACATAATTACTTATTCGCAAAAATAAGCTAAATTTCGTTAAAATTAAGCTTAGGCTACTGTTGTGTTTCGCTTCAGGTAATCTAATAATCAAGATTTGAGTGAGCATTGAAACAATTCGATACATTCTTGAATAGCTTAGCTCAATTAACAATTTTTATTGCGAAAATAAGCACGTTTGACCGATAATTCTTAGACAATAAAGTTTAAGATGCAAGGGACTTTCACCAGTGTCTGTAAAATTGTTTTATAAATCGATGTATGTACTTATATACCTTAAAAAAATGCTAGGGTCAGTGTTTTTTTTTGTAACGGGTGTCCACCACACCTGGGCGTGGTTTGGGGGTATGCACTTCCAGAAACCAAAATACCCCCCCCCCCCCAGAAATCAAAATACCCCCCCCCCAGAATTCAATTTTTGAAAATTTTTTTCGTTTTTTTCGCAATTTTTTTGATGCCAATGGATAGTGCTTGATGAGAAACGTCGAAAAATGGTGTTTTTATCGCTATACCACCATTTTTAAGGCCATATTTCGACCTTTCAAAAAAATCTTGCACTTCCCCTCCAGAATTTTCTTGCTGCCCACGTATGGTGTCCACTAGAAATCTGCACTGAGTTCACAATGATCCTGCTAAGTAAGTATACACTTTTGGGCAAAAAGCTTTACAGCTTTTGAAAGCTCATTCAATTTTGCGCCGAGTAGTTGTGTCTTTTTGTGTTTCACGTTAGGGCTCTGCATTCTGCATGACCTCCAAACAAGATACTCTTCGGAACCGCTTGTACAAGTTCAGTGCAAAAAATAATAATTGTGGGAAATTATTCACTGTTAGTCATTTTGTCGCCAAAGGCATTAGCAAACGGACATTGTACAGTATTTTATATTGTTTTGACAATGGTCTTTCATCATTATGTAAGGCTGGCTCTGGTCATAAAGCCACAATTTTTACACAGGGTTGCCTGAAATCGCTTGAAAATTTGTTACACAATACAGGAAGCATGTCCGTTTGTATGGCTGCTTGTAAATTCTATTGCAGCAGATCTTAAATTCACACCTTATATTTGTAGTAATTATGCACAAGGTAAATACGTCTTTTGGCCGGATCAGGCGAGCTCACAGTATGCAAAAATAGTTTTGGAACATTTGCATCAAAAAAACATTGATTTTGTCGAAAAATTTTATAACCCTGCGAATGTTCCCGAAATTCATGTTGTTGAAGACTTTTAGGCATATCTTAAATCACTAGTGTATGCACGAGGCTGGCAAGCCAAAAACTTGGATCAATCAATGACACGTATAAAATATTAATTAAAAAAGTTGATAAAAATTTTGTACAGAAGCTATGTGTGAGTACTCTTAAACGTATTGATACTGTTCGTAGGTATGGAGTTATTTGAAGTCATCCATGATTGTAAATTTTTCAGCTTCTTTTGCTCTTTTGACCTATGTATTGGATGTTTAATTTATTCCTTCCAAGTTGTCAATAAAACGACTTTAAAGCCAGTGCAGATTTCTAGTGGACACCCGTTACAAGGTCCGTTTGTACATGCACAAAGATGGTCCCCAAAAAGTCTTTGTACATTTTGCACATGCAAATTTTTGTGTACTATAATATAGTACAGTAGCGATTTTAGTGTGGTAAAACAGGGTTTTCGATCTTAGGTAGTGTATTTTAGCTAATTTCTGGGTTTATGACGCTAAAAATTACTAAAAATTATCTGAAAACGGCGCGAAGCGCCGAAAAATATTGACATTTTTCCATTCTAAATGCAAATTCTGCCATTTTAAAGATATATAGGACAAATAATTTATCAGTTCGGCGCGAAGCGCCGAAAATTTTGGGAATTTTACACCTTTTACAGTTTTTGTCTTCCTAAAAATCTTTGTACATTTTGTACACACAAAATTTTTGGGTATTATAATATGGTACAGCAGCGATTTTAGTATCGTAAAAACAGAGTTCTTCGACTTTTCGTAGTGTGTTTTAGCTAATTTCTGGGTCTCTAAGGGCAAAAATCACTAAGAATCGTCTTAAAACGGCGCGAAGCGCCGAAAAATTTGAGATTTTTACTTTTGAAATGCAATTTCTGCCATTATAAAGATATATAGAACACACAATTACTCATTTCGGCGCGAAGCGCCGAAATTTTTCGAATTATAGACCTTTTTTGCAATTTTTGTCTTCCCAAAAATCTTTGTACATGTACAAAGACGGTCCCGAAAAGTCTTTGTACATCGGGAAAAATCTTTGCCGAATACAAAAAAAAAACCGTGGCTAGGGTACGGCAACTTATTTTATCATCCAGATAGAATTCGTTTGGTTTAATATATGCGATTTTTCACTAATTTCGGGCGCTGTGCGCCAAATAATAGAGCAAATGTCTTCACTTTTGTGTGGTTTTCAATTAATTTTTTAAATATTATTTCAATTTGATTATGCATGTTCCCTAATCTTGGCAAATGATTTTTCGTCGTACAAGCATTTTTCGCCCCTATGATTTTGTTGATATTCTAGAGATAAGTTTTTCAAGCGTTTAGTTAATCTCTGGGTTACTTATTTCTCGTGCAATGTAATCGTAATCTTTTGTATTTTACTGTTTTGCTCGTCTATTTCTTTCATCGAATCAGCATAAATACTATAGAAAAGTCATATTCTATTCAGCTTAGCTTATTGTTTTCTATCCCTACAGCTATATTCACAATTTTTTATTAATTTTTTGTTTATTTCTCTTTTATCTGCTTATTTTTAAGTCTTTAATTCATTAAAACAATATGTAATTGCCAACAATAGTAATACTAAGATGTTAGGTCAGTATAGAAATGATATGGATGCTTGGTATAGCATAGTAAGTATGAGGTATATGTTTTGTACAGGCCCCGGCCCCGGCAAAAAGAGCGGCCCAGGCACATCTCTAATATATATATATATATATATATATATATATATATATATATATATATATATATATATATATATATATATATATATATATATATATATATATATATATATATATATATATATATATATATATATATATATATATATATATATATATATATATATATATATATATATTAGGGATGCAACGGATCCGGGTTTTCCAATAATATCGGATCCGGATCCGGATCCGTACAATTCAAAATAACGGATCCGGATACGGATCCATAAAATTTAAAATAACGGATCCGGATCCGGATCTTTAATTATTAAAATAACGGATAATAACGGATCCGGATCCGGATCCATGAATATGCATTATGAACGCTTAATTTTTTGTAATACTTAAATTTTTGTTCGCAAGTACGGTGCTCATTAGTTCCAGAAGCAGAATTACTGTAAGATGATGAAATAAGCAAAGCTGCATGAGCTTGGTTCAGTGGTCAGGATTGATCTTAATTCGGCTGTAGCTTGAAAAACTGCGAATCTGGCGTCTTCCTCTCATTAATCGGAAATGGCAAAAAGCATGTCTAGTCCTATCTGAAACTATTTTACGCTAGCTGATAACGAAACTAAATCGCAATGTAATTTCTGCGCAGCAAAGGTTTCCAGAAGCGGTGGAGGGGTACCACCCAGTGTTTTTTTGTACAAGGTCCGTTTGTACATGTACAAAGATGGTCCCCAAAAGTCTTTGTACATTTAGTACATGCAAATTTTTGTGTACTATAGTACAATAGCGATTTTAGTGTGGTAAAACAGGGTTTTCGATCTTTGGTAGCGTATTCTATCTAATTTCTGGCTTTCTAACGCCAAAAATTATTAAAACTTGCCTCAAAACGGCGCGAAGCGCCGAATAATTTGACATCTTTCCATTCTAATTGCAAATTCTGCTATTTTAAAGATGTATAGGACAAAGAATTACTCTATTTCGGCGCGAAGCGCCCGAAATTTTTGTGAATTTTACACCTTTTTACAGTTTTTGTCTTCCCAAAAATCTTTGTACATTTTGTACACACAAATTTTTGGGTACTATAATATGGTACAGTAGCGATTTTAGTAGTGTTAAAAACAGAGTTGCTCGACTTTTGGTAGTGTATTTTAGCAAATTTCTGCGTCTCCAAGAGCGAGAATCACTATCATCTTGAAACGGCGCTAAGCGCCGAAAAATTTGACATTTTTCCTTTTGAAATCCAATTTCTGCCAATTTAAAGATATATGTAACATACAGCTACTCATTTCGGCGCAAAGCACCAAAAAGTTTTGCGAATTTCAGACCTTTTTGCAATTTTTGTCTTCCCAAAAATCTTTGTACATGTACAAAGACGGTCCCGAAAAGTTTTTGTACATCGGGAAAAATCTTTTTCGAGTACAAAAAAAACACTGGTACCACCTGTATGAAAAAGCGTCTGCAAACTAAGCATGCGGCGGATTATAAAAAGTTCAAAGCAGAGGAGTCTCAGCAGATCGAAGAAAAGGAAAGAGGTATTCTTGTTAAGCACAGATTGTAGAAGATTCGCGTCAGGCATGTCTACTTTCCTTTGCAGCAAAACGCGCAGATTGCGAAAAGACTGCTTTGAAACATGAAAAGCAAAAAGTACAAATGACAATGGAAGCATGCTTACTTGCTGAATGTAATATTTTATTTTTATGAGAGGATTCCTAATTAACTTATGTACGATTTAAGGGTAAAAAATGGAATAACGATGATGCCAGATCAATTGATATAGATGAGCGGTTAGTTGAGCTTATGACTTTGAGCAATCTATCATTTTATCTGGTTGCAGAAAAGCTGCTGTTTCTTGAATACAATTTGCCTGTCATTGAATTTGAGTATTAAGTCAATCAAAGTAAAGCTTTTGTCTCATAATGATGTTGTTTCTTCAATACAATTCAAGGTTTAATGATCTTTTATCATAATCTCTTGGATCCGTTTAGGATCCGTTTTAAACTGTAAAAATAACGGATCCGGATCCGGATCTTATTCTAAAAAATACCAAATCCGGATCCCGATCCGGATCTTAATTTTTCGAAATACCGGATCCGGATCCGGATCCAAAATAATACCGGATAATAACGGATCCGGATCCGGATATCCGTTGCATCCCTAATATATATATATATATATATATATATATATATATATATATATATATATATATATATATATATATATATATATATATATACGACAAAGCATATCATGTAATATACATATATATATATATATATATATATATATATATATATATATATATATATATATATATATATATATATATATATACGACAATGTAGTATATACCGTAATGTTAAAAAAGATATAAAAAATTCGATAGGTCCTAAGGTATACAAGTGCCCAATTTTTGAACGTTCTTTAGACCCCCTAAAAATGTGAACTAAAATTGGGAATGTAGAAAAAAATTTTTGGGTATTGTTCACATTATGAACCAAATTGCTAGGAAAAACGGTGTTATGAAGTCGTATACTTTGCACCATCGCGCACACTTCTCAACCTTCCAATCGGTTCAGAAGTCAAAAGTAGCAGGGTTGCTCTGAGACGTACACTTCTGAACCAACAGGAAGTTCCATGGACTTCTATTAAAGTCGTTTTGCGACTTATATATACGTCTTAAAGAAAAAAATCGGTTGCGCCAAAAATCTAGAAGTTCAGAAGCCCTAAGTTTGCAATTTTCTATGTGTCGTAAACGATCCATAGATAGCAGTTAGTTTTCTTTCTCAGTCACCGAATTCGGTATATCAAATTTGAAACAAAATGCTATGATTACGAGCGAGCAGCTCTAGGAAATAATAAGTTTGAGCCTGTATCGAGATAAAAAAGACTTATTTCTTTGGATTAGAGCTTTTGAATCAGGAAGATATTCTTGGCAGATTGAATATTGATTCAGAGGATATTTATGCGGCAGGTTGACGCCTACCTTTTGTTGGTAAATAGGTACGGTACATGAATTGAAAAGTAACAAAGCTGTGCCCATTGCCTGAAATATCAGTGCTTCACTTTTTTCTTTGGTGTTTGCATGCGCTGATTTCATTGGAGACGTTTTTAAACTGCGTCATCAAATGCAAAAGTAAGTAGGACAAATGTGCTTTGAGAAAACTCGAATTACATGTTTATTTGACGCGTTATTCTGTTGGATTACCTGATTATCTGAATTTGGTTCAGTTTGTGCATTAATGATTGACCAAAATGTTGCACCAAGATTTTGGTCCAGGCCCGTATCCAGAATTTTGTTTCGGTAGGGGCACGATCAAAATTTCTTGTCTTGAAAATATAAGAAGAAACAAAGGATGAATTAAAAAAGACGTTTCACGACAACTAGAGCTGTACACTTTGTAAATTTTGCAAAACCAGATGCTTTAAATGTGAGAATCCAATGGACACTCTCTCGGACACATCTTATTTTCTGCATAAACCTGTGCAGAAAAAAAGACATGGATGCAAAATACGCTTTAGGTTGTATAACGACTAAAAACTGAGTGTTTAAACCGCGTACTTATGACTGAATGGACTCCAATTATAATTGTGAAATTCGGCACAAAGCGCCGAAAATTTTTTGTTTTTGGCTAAAAAACAAAGAAATTACTAAGATTATGAATTAAAAAATAAATATTCTGTAGCCTTCTCCGAAAAATAGAATCGATACGTTTTTTGCTTCAGAGTAAAGGGAAAATTTATACTCATATTTCATTTTGGGAGGACAGGTGCATACATGATCTTGGGGGGTTTCACCCCCGCAGAATCATTTTTCACCCCCCCCCCGCAAAAAATTTTTCACCCCCTCAGACTTGGCGATTTTCCGAAAGTTTCCTAAACATACCTGAAAATTGGTAGAAAAAGTGTCTTTTTAAGGGGTTTTGGCTATCTATTTGCTCAAAATCGCCATATTTTCATGTTTTAAGCGATATATTGGTCAATTTATTCGACTTTTTTCGAAATTTTTTTCATGATTTTATGCTCTAGAAGGATAGAGTATCGTCAGAAACGCCAAAAAACGATGTTTTTCAACGCGTACCTGCCATTTTTGGGCCCAAAAAAGGCCTTTAGGTTCTCACCACCCCCAGAATTCCCATGCTGTGCATGTATGGACAGGTGCCTCTCTACCCCTGGATACGATCCTGGTTTTGGTCAATTATAAACACATTTTAGCCCAATAGATGCCATAAGTGACTATTTATAGCCCACCCACTAAAAGCTTTTTTGTAATTTGCAGTCTTTATTATCGCAGTGAACCAGCGTTGGTCGAGCGGTTAAAGCGCTGGACTGTAAAAGGAGATCTATAAGGGGCTTGCGGTTCGAAGACCTACGCTGACATCCTATTTTCGTCGAAAAAGGCACTCTAAACGAGTCATACGCATTCGCTATAACAACTCTATAAATTTACGTACAGAGGGCAAGTGTGAACCAGACACAGGAGTACCGATTCAGGTAATAATTTACGATGACAGCTATATATACTTACTTATTTCAGTTCAGAGCTAAATTCTGTCACCTATTGTTGTTTATACGTTAGCTTAGTTAAAAGAATTAAAAATACCTATCAAATATTATTTAGAATGCGAAAAATATTAAAAATTAAAAATAAACTAACATTGAATTACTAGTACTCCTGCAGAACAGTAACTGTTATGACGTATCAACGATAGTAAGGATCCTTATTAATCGCAATAGTCCCGCTTCTTATAATGTGATGGCCTCTATTATTTTACAGTCGACAATGCATGCATGGCTAATGCCAATAAATTAAGCCTTAGCCTGAGGAAAAAATAACTTAATTTTATCAAATAAACAAATATTACGGTGTATCATTCAATAAAAAAGATTCAGGTTTTTTAGTCGATCGATAATATGGATTTGGCTGCCGATATACCAAAACAGGATATGCCCCCGCCTGGCGGCTACTCTAAAATTCACTACAAGCGCACATTTCCGAAAATTAGCATGAATTGTGAGTTTTCTGATTTGTTATTAATTCTTTCTTGTACATTTACTCATCATTTTGTATTTTGTTACAGTAAAATCCTTGTTCTTCTACCTTTACATTCTATGGCCTTTAGGGTGGAAACTAGCAAGTGGTTTGGCGACTCTAAGCGTCTACGGAGTTTGCAGCCATGCATTCTTGCAACGCAAGTCGTGGTAATCTATTAATTTTTATTTTTTAATTTTTTAATAATTTATTGAAAAATAGAATTTTTTCATATATATATATATACATATATATATATATATATATATATATATATATATATATATATATATATATATATATATATATATATATATATATATATATATATATATATATATATCTTTAATACATATTGTCTCACATATGGGCAATGGGGGTGAGAGGAAGAATTACCCACCTCGGGGAATCAGGTATCGTCAGGCGATTTTGATAAAACGACTGAAAATTCTACATGAAAACAGTATAAGTCCGGCGCTCCTTATTGATAATTTTTTTTATCACTATAAACCAGGAAATAAGCTAAACTTCATTGATAAGGGTCAAAAACCTAGAGTTGCATTTGCGACATGTACATTGACTTTTGGGTGCTGTCTTTGTACATGTAGAAAGAAGGGTACAGAAAACGATGACACGATGTCTGGTGTACAGTCGGCATCTAATGTGCTATTGTAATATGACTCTAATCTGTGGCCTTTTATTAAGTGGTTTGAAATATTTTGAGTAAAGTTTCAATAACGATTATGCAATTCGATAATTTATTGTGCGCGCGCATTAGGTTGTAACATTCAAGGACAATTTTGATGAATTTAATATGTACATACTCTGTTTTTTCACTATCCATCATGTGTTTCCACCCTGCTGTTCCACTTCGGATTTTTTACTTTGAAATTGTTTGTGCTATGACTGCCATTCTTAATTAAAAAGAGACATCGACAGTTGCGGTTATTAATCATCATGTTTGAAAACTTATTGTAAGTCAAACTGAACGAGCCTATACACACTTAATATGCATTAATTTCTACTTATTCGCCATGAATGTTTGTTTTCCTTTCAAAAATATACTTTGTTAGTAGACTCTTGCCTAGATGTAGTTTGATTACCATCATTTATTCGGTGTGATAGTGCGAGAATTTGGTACCTACCAGACATGCACGTGGAGGGTTGGGTCGAGAAAATGAGGCAAAATGAAGGCAAAAAAGGGATGAAAATTGCGAAAATTATCTTCAAAATCCTTAGAAATGACTAGAAACTGTGTAATAACGTAGTATTAACGCTATTTTGGCGCTTATACCCGTTTTCAATGTCATTTTGACCTCGAAAAGCTCAATTCTTGGCCTCCTGCAGATCGGCTGACCCTCTCCCGATCGGTAATGCCGTGCATCTATGGTACCTACTCATCATACATGGACAAAGGCTCTCCCCATTGATACTGGCTGTCCAATTTTTTGGCTGGTTGCCCTATTATAAAGTAGTTGTTTGGTTGATTCATTGGTTACTCAGTTCCTTAGGGGTTGATTGGTTAATAATTGTTTGTATAATTGGCTATTGATTATTGGTTGGCCAGTCATTGGTTGATTGGTTAATTAATTAGTTGATTTTTAAATCATTTTAATGTATTTTCTAAATTCATTTTTCTAATTGATTGACCGATTTTAAAAAATATCAAAATTTTTCATTGATACTGGCAGATTTTCTCATTGATACCGACCCGGCCCCCATTGACACCTGGCTGATTGAAGTTGTACGGTTTGTCCATGTATGCTACCAGTGTTTTTTTGTACATGGTCCGTTTGTATATACATGTACAAAAGATGAACCCCAAAAGTCTGTACATTTTTCACACACAAATTTTTGGGAACTAAAAGATGGTAAAGTAGCGGTTTTTGTGTTTGTAAACACAGAGTCGTTCGACTTTTGATAGGGTATTTTAGCTAATTTCTGGATCTCTAAAGGCAAAAATCACTAAGAATCGTCTTAAATTTGATATTTTTCCTTTTGAAATGCAATTTCTACCATTATAAACGTTATAGAACACAATTATGTACTCGCAATTTTTGCGAATTTTATACCTTTTTTGCAATTTGTGTCTTCCCAAAAATCTTTGAACATGTTAGGGATGCAACGGGTACCCGAACCCGACAAAATTCAATGACCCGAACTCGAACCCGAACGTTTATGAATTTTATTCCGGTTTATTCGGGTATTTTTAAGCTCTAAAATCCCACAATTGTATGTCAAAGATTTGAAAATTTTCGGCTTTTTGCGCCGTTTTCAGTTTGCTCGACCCTAAAAGGCTGAATTTCATGTAGTTATCAAGTGCACATAAATGGCAATGTACTTAAGTGGTATATCTCAATCGATTCACGTGAATTTTTAATCTTTTTATTTCACAAAACGATTGCCAAATGATATCGTATAAAATGCTAAACACCGCTTCTTTGGTCGTAATCATACGTGGGCAGCATCAGAATTCTGGGGGGTGCAAGATTTTTCAAAGGTCAAAAAATGGCCACAAAAATGGTAGTATAATGAAAAAACACCATTTTTCAACGTTCCTCATCGAGCACTATCCATTGGCATCAAGAAATCGCGAAAAAAAACAAAAAAAAATCAAAAATTGAATTCTGGGGGTATTTTGGTTTCTCGGGAAGGGTGCATGCTCGCCCAAACTCCCCCACGCCTGGGTGAGGTAGTAATTAAAC
>JAVLUZ010000154.1:4430239-4504724 GCA_036768485.1 Mermis nigrescens | reverse complement strand
GCTACATTTACATTTACATGTATGCACATATGTCTAAATCCGCTTACTTACTTTAAAAATTCACTTTTTGCGAAATTTTACTGAATCAAACCTTCGAATGTCCCTCCCTATATCCTCGAAAGTCGAACGTCTGATCCCATCTCTATGAATGTTATAGGTGTTCGCAAAGTAATGTAATATGAAAAACAATCAGGCAGAAAATCCAAACTCAACATCCCACTTTCTCGAATGTCCCACCTCATCGCACTTTTCGAATAATGACATAAAATGTACATATGCAGTTGATAAAAAATCCCGCCTCATAGATCCGGGATGGAAACATGGGAAAATTTCCAAAAAAATGCAGGAAAATAAAGGCTAAAAACTAATGAAAGTGAAATTTTTCTCGAAAGTGCACTAAATTGACCAGAGAAAATAGATCAACAGTTTTAACCCTGTTTTCTATTCTGATCAAGTATAATCTGTTTCACATGAGTTTGGGCATGAATTTTAAGAATTTTCTGAATCTTAAGCCGAGGGTTACGATAATTACATATCAAATCAATGCTATAATTGTAATTGAGAGCCTAAAACCTGGGCAGGTCCGAAGACCCGCCACTGCGCAATGTTCGGTCGCTTGCGCGAGCCGAACCAGTGCTCAATTACCTGAAAAATTGCGCTATCTAATCCGGAGATGAAACGTCATCTCGACGGGTTAAAGCGCAAAAGCTATAAATGGCTCGTCCGAACAGCGAAACGAGCTAACGGGAAAGCCCATCCGAACAGCAAAACATGCTGACGGGAAAACAGCGCATGAGCTCGATGAGTGTGTGGTGCACCGCACTTACATAATCACAATCTGTCAGCTTATTGTTGGACATGATTTCTAAAAGTTATGCCCAAACTTGTGTGAAACGGACTATAGGTTAAACAGCTTTGTGAGACACCTCGGTCTGACCAAAGTCTCACTTGTCTTTAAAAATTAGCCAGCTAATTTGTTTGAGACCATCCCAAAGTTAGACTGGAATTTGAAACGGTCCGAAAATGTCTCGTCGCTAGTTACTGAAGGCCTCAAGTTAGTCCGTCGTTTCTGGGAGAACTATTGTAAAGCCATTTTTAGAAATTCTCGAATTAACAGATTTTGGTCTATCAATAATTCATTTTCTTTCGTTAAGAAATTAGAATCAATTAAAAAGATTAAATCGATTAATACATTCGATTTTTCAACTCTTTACACATCTCTTCCGCAAAAATGAACTTATTTCCACTTCTTTTGATTTCCTGGAGAAACCCTTTGAAAAGAATAAATTTTTATGTACTAACGGTTTCAAATCATACTGGAGTTCTTCTCCCTCGGATAAAAGTCTTATTTCACTTTTGACTTTGACACTTTTACAAAAGTCTTAAATTTTTGATCCGAAATTCATTCGTTAATTTTGGAAGTAAAATCTTTCATCAAAAAATTGGCATCCCAATGGGATCTAATTATTCTCCACTTTTGGCGGATCTTTTCCTTTTCTACTGCGAATATAAATTCCTACCATCATCTAAAAATAATGACTCTGCTTATTGTTTTAATAACGTAACTCGTTACATAGATGACATCACAGCTATAAATATTTCAAATTTTCGTGATTACATCAAAGAGATTTACCCAAAATCATTAAATGTCACGGAAACTTTTTCTGCTCATAAAGTTAGTTATTTAGACGTCGAAATTAATCTTTCTACACCGATTTCTTACACGATTTTCGACAAAAGAGAACAATTTCGATTCCCTATTGTTAATTTCCCTTTTTCAGACTCTAACGTACCTAAAAGTCTTTTGTATGCCGTTTTTGTAAGTCAGCTCCATCGTTTTGCGCGTCTTTGCTCTAAAGAAGAATTTTTCAAAGCGCGCGTGAATCATCTGTCACTCAAATTGCAAAAACAGGGCTATAATGTTAAAATCATGCGCCAAAAATACTTAAAATTTTCCAACAGCGACCTTTCTGATTTTCCAGCACATTCTTATATTCAAAACTGTTTAAGACCGTTTTGATTTTATCATCGGTGTTAGGACGCTGCTTCCAGCATTATGCGCATGAATAAGTAGCTTCACCAAACTGTAAGCAAAGCCAATATGTTAAAATTATACGTCAACAATACTTTAAATTTTCCAATAACGACATTTTGAATTTTTTCTTCGCGTTTGCACTGCGCCTCCCGTCACATTCCCAGACGTGCTTCATAACTACATCCGTATTAGTAAGTGGCTTCGGTTTTCATTAGAGTACGCTAATCATACGAGTATGTAGTTGCGTCGGCATGTTCCCACGTCAATCCCACATTTTTATTTTTTCCGCCTTAGCTCTCGCTTTTTGTTTACTCATTGTATTTCCTCACATGATTGAACAGGCCAGGTACGGCAGTATTTCATGTGTAGGTTTACAATGATTTTTATTTATTTTCTTTCTTTTAGAATATTCTTTTTGTTATTCATCTTATTACTATTATTATAGTATTCATAGTATTCGGGCACATCGATGTAGATTTTCTATTCCTGTCCTGCTCTCGCTATCTATTTACTCATTGTGTTTCCTCACGTGATTGAACAGGCCAGTTACGGCAGTATTTCACGTGTAGGTTTACAATTGTTTTATTATTTATTATTCCATTTATTTTTTAATTATTTATATATTCTCTATTAATGTTTCTTTTTTATATAGCATAATATTTATAGTATCTATAATGTTAATTCGTTTATTTCTTTATTCAATTAATTAATTTTTCCCTTTTTTATTTTTATATTATTATTTATTTATTTATTTATTTTTTTCAACGATGAGAGGCAGTCTAGCCGCCTAGACTGGTGCCGCTAGGTTGCAGTGACAGTCAGAGGATTAAAGGCACGAAACTGTAGCAACCTAGTTCCTCTCTGATGACCTCGCCTGTTTATATTTTTCACGTTTTTTTTGTGTATTTATTCTGTATAACTCCTGCTTACTTCTCTCGTTTCACTTGAACTCTTGCACCTCGTAAAACCCCCTAATTTCTCATAATATAATTTTGTGTGCTTTTTATGTACTTGTGTATATACTATTTCTCGCGTCTTTTTGTTTCTTTTATACTAACAGCATGCCTAATTTATTTACCTTTTTATTTATTTATTTATTTATTTATTTATTTATTTTTTATTCTTTTTTTTAATTTATTTTATTATTTTTTCATATAGATGACTTTCTGTTATTAAAGGATTAACTTCTCGGTCTGATCCAAAAGATAGCGGGCTAACTCAAGTAGACTGCTTAGTGACATCGGGCGCAGTTTTGACGTCATAGTATAAAGAGCGCCATGTTTATAACAGATCGGCTGACCCCCAGCCACGCTGAGCACCTATAATGTAGAAGATCAAATTAAACTTGCGTACAGACAATTTAACATTGGTAATTGTGTTGAAAAAGCAGAAACCAGTATATCACATGATACAATGGTATTATGTACAAACACGAGTATTTATATATAAATTCACTCGACAAAATGCGAACAACGAATCTAAAAATATTCAGGAGATAATCTGTATTGGCAAACAGAGCATTGAGCATTGCCAGATCCGTGATGTGTGAATATAAACGCACTTTTCTTCATAAACAGTCCGTCTGGGATCCTTGGGACACGTGTAACCCGGAGGACACAAGCATTGCTCGGGTTGAGTGATCAAGGCAGCTCCATTGGCTGTCAACAAAATTCTAAGACAATAATCCATTTCGTTAAATGGATCGCAGTACTCTCTCGTGGAATTATTCACAGAAATCGCCAATATAGTCTAAAAAATCAATACATCTCAATTAACTAAACTGTATAATTCGGTCCGAACAGGAAATCAGATTCGAAATCTTCAATTTAAAAACTCCGTAACGGCTTTTGGACCATAAATGTAGAGCATATAAATTCTAGGGGGTCAGCCCCGAAAATTTTTTAAAGTGCCTTTTTGGGCTATAAACGATGGGTACACCTCAAAACACAGCTTTTCTGGCGTTTCGGACAATTCTCGTTCTTTCTAGAAGATAAAAACAATAAAATTCGGGAAAAATCTAGCAAATTGAACAAAAATATAATCAAAAAATGTAAATGGCGCGAAGCGCAAAAACTTCGAGCTTTGAGCCAAAAATGAATCAAAAATGCTTAGAAGGGCTCACTTTTTGCAATTTTTACAAAAAAAAAATAATTTTAGGGGGTCGTCGTTACCGTACGTGGGCATTAAAAAAATTCTGGGGGGTCGGATGGATAAAATTGCAAAAATGTTACTTAAAATAGAATTCTGGGGTCTACAGTAATCTGGGGGGTTTAAACTTCTGACGGTACAACCCCTAACCCCCATGCTCATGTGTGGTCGTGGCCATTTTGAGAGGGGGGTTCAGTTGCCATTATGTGGGGTCAATCCCCCTAAACACATATGCTGTGGAACAATAATAGAGCATACGTACCAAAAATGTGTTTCAAAAGGAAGTGACTCTACGATATAACTTTTCTTGATCTTGAGAAGCTCTCAGAAACTTCAGTGCGAGTCTCAGAAAATTATACTATTTATTAGGTTAAGCATTCAACTTAAAAGCAGCTCTCGTCTGAGTTAGAAATTACATGAAAGAATTTCGATCCCTTATATGAATAAACTGCAAAAGATGCTACAAGAAAGGCTCTATATTTCACAAAAAATATTCGCTACTGATAAATGGTACTGGGTACAGTTTTGTCCAAATAAATAACCCAATAATTTTCTATCCAACTTTTTAACCTCCTAATCAGTTCACCTCCGGAGAGTTCGTATTCCATTCAGTAAAATAACACTATGCAAAAGAAAATAATTATAAAATGATTTTGGGAATTACTATTGCGATCGAACAACTTGAGCATGTTTAGGTCAAATATACAGGATGGCTAGAAAAAAACGAATGGCATATTAATCCCTACAACTTCTCTGATACATGACCAAATTTGATGCGCGTTGATTTTTCTAAAAGTCTGTTACCTCCGGAAGGATGTACTAAAGTTTCAATTATCTTGGTTAAGCTGCACTTGATTTTCACTGAATTAAGCAGAAGTCGTTTTTTCATCTTTTTTGCAGATTTTTTTCCTAAATATGCCATCATTGCAATAGCGTAACTCTCCAACAAAAATAGGTAATTCATTGCGAATTGATTTGCATGAAGTCAAAATTATTTGTTTACTGCTTTGTTTATTTTTTATCATGATTGTTTTCATCTGTGCAGAACGGCAACCCTAATACTATAAAGCTAATCATGTAATTGATAGACGACTAAAAGGGCTTTCAAATAAAAGAAGCTGCATTTAACTGTTTTAATATTTTGTAAAGTTACAGAAATACAAAGATAAATAATGCTCCTGGTAGATGCTTTCATGACTCACAGGAACGACTTCTGCCTAATTTATTGTAGGCCAATAGCAAATAAACTTGCATAAATTAAACTTTGCTACATTCTTACAGTGGTCATAAGCTTTTGAGCAAAGCAAACTGCGTTTATTTTGGTCCAGTATTGAAGAAGTTATGAGGACCAATATGCCATTCGTTTTTAACCACCCTGTTATATTGGAACAAATAGGTAACCTGTTTTTTTAACTCCAGAAATTCGGATTTCCCTGCCTTTTTGAATTGGTCGATTAATTTTTCGTCTGGTACGAAGCGTGCGCAAACAACAGAAATCGAAAGTATCAAATGCCATACAGTATTCATAATCGACGAAATAATTCTACAAACTCTCGCGTAAGGGAAAAAAATACGAATGAATGTTGCGCTCAGCGCTTATATACCTAAATACTTTGTGTGATCGGAATTAGGTCAATGATTACTAAGATTACAAGTAAAAATTTGCTGCCTGTACCTATATGAATACATGCATATTTCCTTTTTTCACGGCTGGAAAAACACGTTTTTTGATTGCATAATAAGGTTGCGAGTTCAGCATCGATAAGAATCCAATCAAGTTCGAATATTTATAAATATGCATATATATATATATATATATATATATATATATATATATATATATATATATATATATATATATATATATATATATATATATATATATATATATATATATATATATATATATATATATATATATATATATATATATATATATATATATATATAAACACACTTATATTATAAACTAGCATGGAAAAATGTTCCGATGGAACAAAAAAGACGAAAATACTTGGGATAACGGATTATTAAGGATGTAAAAGGAGGGGAGTAGGAAAAGGCTTCTATGCCTAAAGTCGCAAAAACTGTTGAAAAGCAGACTTTCTCTGACCAACGCAAAAAACCGGAATATGTTCTGCGGCCTGCAGATTAAAATATACTATTCAACCAAAAAACGATTGAAAAATCAGCATGTTAGCTATGCAGTATCTGTGGGAAATAAGATAGAGTAAACTAGGAGCGACTTTGCAAGCCAATTGAATGAAATGGTAAATATCAATGCGTTCAAGACAATCACAGAAATTTTTGGTTCAAAGCAGCAGGAAACACGTAAGCTTACGTGAAACAGACTACATGTAGGTACGCTTGCATGACCGCAACGATTGTGTGCACCAATCAATTGATGCCAGAGTGCTTGCAATCATGCTCATGATAACATAATAAATATCTTCAAATACAATTAGTTTTCTCGCAGTCAACGAAGCAAGGCAGCGTTGCAACTTGTAAGCAATTAACAAAAAGTATACATTGTAGATTATGCTTATACAATCTTATGTGAAGCATTGAAAATTTTTTAAAGAAGGTTACATCTATTCAGAGACCGCAGAATATACTTCGGTTTTTTTGCGTTGGTTAGAGAAAGTCTGATTTTTAACAGTTTTTGCGACTTTAGGCATATACATAGGAGCTTTTTCCTTGTCCCCTCTTTTTACATCCTTAATAATTCGTAATCCCAAGTATATTCGTCGTTTTTGTTCCATTGGAGCATTTTTCCATGCTACTACCCTTCTTTTAAATAGTATGTTTTGAGTAAATCAGTCAGTAAACACATGAACATGCCACAATAATGACAACAGTCCAAGAACGCGAAAAACAATATTGTTCTGAATATCAGCTTTATCTTTTTCAAAAAAGACAACCTCCCCTTATTTAAACAGATCAAATGTTTTCAGCATAAACTGTACGCAACTACTGGTTGTAAAGAACACTTACACTCAGATTCGTAATCCCGACGTTACATGGAACGTTTTTGAAAAAATTAAGCATGTGGTATGCTCTGAAACTAAAACTAATTTTCAGTGTAAAACTTACACAACTTCTGAGTGCAAAGAAAAAATACAGTCAGATTCATAGCTCGGACCTTACGGAGCATATTTTGGAAAAAATTAACGTTTGCAACGCTCTGGTAGTAAAATAAATTTGTAGTGTAAACTCTACTTATCGATTAGTGTGAAATTTACACAACTGCAGGGTGTTGAGAAAGCCAACGGTCAGACTCGTAATTCTGACGATGCATAGAACATTTTGAAAAGAAATCGAGCTTCCACAATGCTCTAAAACTAAAGTTAATGTTCAATGTAAACTTTACACAACCACAGCGTGCAAAGAAGATTTTAGTCAGATTCGTTATTCTGATATACTCTGATATTACGATCAATATTTATGAAAAAGTTAACTCTCCACAATGGTATGAAGACAAATAAACATTAGATGTAGACCACTTTACACCACTTTTGATTGTAAACAAACGCACCCAACTAACTGATGACGTTTGACTTCTGGTACATTTTTAGACTTGTAATCACGTCCAGACTCATAACGGGAGAATCTGGCAGAAAAAAACAAGACAGAAACACATTTAACACCCTCCATTTTTTGACTCTATACCTCCCAAAAAAGCTAAATATTGATGTAAATAAATGCAGTTAGCTGTGACGTGTACCCTATAGAAAGTACCTACTTTATTTTTATTCTATTCGACTTATCCCGACTTCTAAATGGAGAAACTTTCTTCTATTCAATTTATCCCGACTTATAACCGGAGAAGTTGGCGGATAAATCTTAGACAAAACCTGTTTCTTACACCAGCCACTAGACTTTGAAGTTTAAACCCCTAGATCTAACTCCGTATTAAGTTTAATGAAGTTTGCTGATCAGCAGAAAGTAGCCCTTAAGCCGCAGTACATTTCTATTAGAATAAATTTCTTGGAACTTATGAGTGCATTAATTGACAAATAAAAAACGATCAAGAACGTGTTTTTTACCCCATAATTTTCACTTTATTTTACCCCAGAGTTTAAACTTTGCACCTCTAGAAAAAACTCTCTATAAAGTGTGAAAAATGTGTCCAAGTGCGATGTGTAACCCTTTAGACGGGCTTAGAGAAAATTCATCGTGGAAAATTCATCGTGAGAAAATTCATCGTTGAAAATTCATCGTGGGAAAATTCATCGTGGTATAAAATTCATCGTGGGGTAAAATTCATCGTGGGGTAAAATCATCGCAGGAAAATTCATCGTGAAGAAAGATAGAATTAATTCATCCTGGGAATTTTGTAACGGACATATGGTCTTATAAAGTACATTAAGAAAAACACAGTATTCTACATTTTCTCTAATTCCTTGAAATTTTTCTACTGAGTTATCAAGAAACTATCCTGACAAGTTAAGCTTGGCGTGTAGTTGCTTGAGGTTAATTTGCAGTCACAGTTTTTTTGAACGGTTTTTTTCAACCAGCCCTTTAAATGCTGCACATCATAGGTTGCGCGATAGCACTACCTATAATATACTTGGCCATCCTTTTTTCTTATATGTTTTTCACAGCAAGTGCGAAATTTGTGTTCCCCTCACAGCTATAACGGCACACATCTGGGAGATGCGGTCTTTTTTAATCGATGGATAATTAAGAAATTCGATGCCGATCTTTTTTTTGCTTACCCCTAATACCGAGTTAGCAATGAGTGTGTAAAGTGTAAACCGAAAAATCAAATAATTTGCGGAGGGCCAAATTTTTTTTAAATACTGCCCCCGAGCTGTAAATTACGAATCTGACCTTAAAATTTCTTTACACTTAATGGTTGTTGCACAAAAATGTAAAGTATACGGGTTTTTTACTCTTTGCTTGTTTTCAGCTAAACTAAGTCAAGTTTGGTTTATGTGCAGTCCAATTGATTTTATAATGTAGAGGGTTACAAAATCTCGAGAAACCTTTTTTTGTCTCTTTTAACGCAATATTTCTTGATCTGTGATCGTTTTAGTGTAAAGGGTTCGAGACGAAAAACGATATTTCTTCAACTACTCCGCTAAGTAGGCGGAACATGCTAATTATGCTTAAAAGGTGCCCTGACCTTAGCGTTACAGATCCCAGCTTATTTTGTTTCTATACACCCAATATTACGGTATTAGCATAAGTGTAAAGCTTACACCGAGAAGCATTTTTGCGCCCAGAGCGTCGTGGATGATTAATTTTTTTTAAATGTTCTCCGTAAGGTCAGAATAACGAATTTGACCTTTAAACTTTTCTACAGCCGGTGTTTGTTGAGGTATGAAGATGTGAACTTTGAATATATCTACATCTATTTTCTAATGCCGATATATAATTTCGTATTGCATATTTTTGATCAGATTTTTCTTATTTCAGAGGTTTTTGACTCGTCTTTAATAAATAATTATTTTTTATCATCATAAATGTACTATTCTTAAACTTCAGTAGAATGATGAATATTTTCTAAAATGAGTATAATCAAGCTGAAATCTGCCGAAAGGTCGAGTTGGCTCAGTGGTTGACGACTCCGTTCTCGGATGCTGTCTTAAGAAAAGAATGATGGTTCGAATCTTCTGAATGCTGACTTTTTTATTTTTTAATTCTTCCGGCAAAACCATGCACTTCATTTGACTTATTCATCTATTTATGTCCTGCAGCTGACACTTTTTGTTTTTTTGAATTTCGCCTTAGTTCTCGAATGGGAGTGTAAAGGGCGCGAAAATCTGGGGGTAAAAAGACACATTCTAGTCGAGTTTTCGACTTGTTTATGCCTGCCAACAACTCCGATTATGAGATTTTAGAAATTTTTTCTGACAGAAATGTACTACGGATCAAGGGCTATCCTGTGCTTTCCAGCAAACTTTTCTAGAATCAATGCACAATTAGTACCAGGGATTTAAACTTTACACTCTAGTGGATGAGTAAAAAACAGATTTTGTCCGAGATTTCTCTGCCAACATTTTCGGTTATGAGTTTGGATGAATTGAATAAAATATAAATAAGGTAACCTCTAAGGGCTACACATAAAAGCAAGCCGCATTCAAAAAAATGTAATATTGTGTTATTTATGGGGGTGTAAAGTTCAAAATCTGACATGTAAAATGGGCGAAAAAAGAGGTTTTTTTCGTATTTTGATTGGTAAATCATATCAAATATTTTGCGATACATA
This sequence comes from Mermis nigrescens, assembly GCA_036768485.1. Lineage (NCBI taxonomy): Eukaryota > Metazoa > Nematoda > Enoplea > Mermithida > Mermithidae > Mermis > Mermis nigrescens. The sequence continues at coordinate 4,494,327 of JAVLUZ010000154.1, read as the reverse complement.
AGTTTGGCACATACAAACGTACTACAATCAAAGGGCTACAAACTGGCGTGAACCGAATTTATTTACACTCAATGGGGCGTTAGGTTCAGATTTTTAAAGTTTACAATGTGGTGGACAATGGAAAATACAGCTTTGTCCATTTTTTTGTTTGCCACTTTCTCTGTTCAGAAGTCGTGCAAGGTCGAATAGGATAAAAATAGAGTACTTTCTAAGGGGTACGCGTCACAGCGAATTGCGTTTGTTTACATCATTATTTAGCTTTTTCGGGAGGTGTAAAGTCAAAAAATTGGGGACTTAAATGTGTTTCTGTCTGTTTTTTTCTGTGAAGTTCTGGGTTATGAGTCTGAAAATAACCTCAAGTCTAAAAATGAAACAGAAACCAAATGTGATACGCCAGTTTGTTTGCACACAACAGTGGTGTAAAGTGGTTAACATGTGATATTTATTTGTCCTCGGGCCATTGTGGAGACTTAATTTTTTCATAAATGTTGATCGTAATATCAGAGTAATATCAGAATTACGTATCCGACTGAAATTTTCTTTACACTCTGTGGTTGTGTAAAGTTTACACCGCATATTTACTTTAGTTCTAGAGCCTTGTAGAAGCTTGACTTTTTCAAAAGTCTAAAAATGTACCAGGAATCAAATGTGAGACGCTAGTTGAGCGCGTTTGCTTACACTCAGCAGTGGTGTAAAGTAGTTTGCAACTGATGTTTATTTGTTCTCGGGTTATTGTGAAGACTCAATTTTTTCATAAATCTTCATCGTAATATCTGAGTAAAATTAGAATTACGAATCCGACTAAAGTCTTCTTTACACTCTGTGGTTGTGTAAGGTTTACACTGCATATTAAGTTTAGTTCTAGAGCCTTGCGGAAGCTTAATTTTTTGCAAAATGTTCCTACTTTAAATCAGAATTGGGAATCTGACTGTTAGTTTTCTCTACACCTAGTAGTTGTGTAAAGTTTGCACTATTCATTTGTTGTTAATATGTAGTTTATACTACAAATTTAATTTACTTCAAAATCTAAGTGTTAGTGTTCCTTACACTTGATATTTGGGTAAAGTTTTTGAATTTTTGCTGAAAAACTTTGATCTGTTTAAATAATGTAAGGTTGTCTTGTTTAAAAAGGATAATGCTGATGTTAAGAACAATATTGTTTTCCACGTTCTTAGACTGTTGTCATTATTGTGGCATATTACTGAATGTGTTTACTGACTGATGTACTGAAATCACGCTTATTAAAAGTAGTGTACCAGCAAAGAAAAATGCTCCGATGGAACAAAAAAGATGAATATAATTGGAATTGCGGATTATTAAGGATGTAAAAGGAGGGGACTAGGAAAAATCTACCTAAAGTCGCAAAATCTGCTAAAAATCACACTTTCTCTAAGCAACGCAAAAAATCGAAGTATATTCTGCAGCCTCTAAAAAAGTGTCTTTTTTAAATAATGTTCAAAGTTTCAGATAAGAGTGTATTAACGAAATCTGTAATGTTTATTTTTTTAAATTGCTGGCAAGTAGCAAGGCTGACTAGCTTCGTATCCTGATTGATAGAAAATTAAGTGGTACTGTATTTAAAGTTGTTTTATTTTGTTTTGAGCATAAAAGCAAGCAAAGCAGGGGCCGATTGATTAGTGCATACAATCGTTAAGGGCATGCTAGCGTACCTACATTTAGTCTGTTTCAAGTCAACTTACGCGTATCTACTGTTTTAAACCATTCATTCAATTGGCTTAGAAAGGCTGTTAGTTTACTCAACATCATTGACCATTGCTACTGCATAGCTAATGTGCTGCTTTTTCAATCATTTTATGGCTAAATATTTATTTTAATCTGTAGGCCGCAGAATACAACTTCGATTTTTTTGCGTTGCTTAGAGAGAGTGTGATTATTAGCAGATTTTGCGACTTTAGGTAGATTTTTCCTAGTCCCCTCCTTTTACATCCTTAATAATCCGCAATTCCAAGTATATTCATCTTTTTTGTTCCATCGGAGCATTTTTCTTTGCTAGTATATAAATACTCAGGGGCTTTTCTACTCCTAACCTTTTCTGTAACGGCAGTTTAAGACAGCTCAAAAACGCGTTTATGGATTAGATGTCAAAGAAAAGGAATGATGCTATGACAGCGACTAGATGTCAAGAAAAAACACTAATGAAAGCACCTAGAAGTTAAAATTGTTGGCTAATCCACGAGAGTAATCCATTCTATCCGGTTATCATAATCTTGCACTATACGTTGAATTCGAAGTGCCGTATCTCGACAAACTTTCTTGCTTGGAGGCGGATTGGCACCAGCAACATACTGTTCTATTTTTCCTTCATTCAAAGCTTGTTCGTCTTACAAAGATGAAATCAATTTACATATCAATGAAAGTATCAATTAATCACAATGAAAGTATCGACTTATCACAATTTTCCTACGATGAATTTAACCCCACGATGAATTTTCTCACGATGAATTTTCCACGATGAATTTTCCTACGATGAATTTTCCACAATGATTTTTCCGGACACCCTTTAGACGTACTTTTTTCAGAGTACTTCGTACTCTTTAATTTATAGCCGGAGCGGTTGACAAACTAAAAGAAGGTAAAAACATGTTTTTTTTCGTCCACCACTAGTGTAAACTGTGAACTGCCAGAACTAACCCCGCATCAATTTTAAACAAACGCGGTCAAATCCACCGTGTAGCCCTTGATCCGTAGTTTATTTCCCTGGATAGGTTTTGATGGAACTCTTATACAAAGAATTTGGCAGACATGAACAACTCGAGAACTCGATCAAAATGTGTTTTTTTAACCCTAGATCTTTACACTCGTGACACTGCCATTCCGAAAGTAAGTCTCTAAAGAAATTTAAAAAAGTATTTAAAGCTTATTCAATTGTCGACATTTAAAAAAACTAGACTAAACAGAATGCAACACTGCGTTGGAAAAGTCGTGTGACCGACCAAAATTTGAAATAAACTATATGTTATAACGTTAAAGTAAAACTTTACAAGCTGATCACACAGTGGCTATTGAGTGTAAACAAAAGAGAAAAACTTCAAAATCTTTTTTAATTATCCATCTTTTAAAAAAGCGCACCGTGCCGCAGTGTCCCGTTATAGCCGTAGGTGGAGGGGGTAGTCACTTTTAAGGGGGTCCAAGTGCATATATTATATGTAGGTACGCGCTAACGCGTTACCTAAGATAAATATTTATTGACTAATAAGGAATTGCATTTCAACCCTGTAGATGTAGCACGTTTTGCGACAAATTTTCAGTATTGCCCAGCTCTTTAATTTAACTGTCTGATTGAATTTCAATAAATTGATCTATTCAGTGCATTATATTTTAGAACACATTTCAAAAATTCAATCAATGCACATAAAGTTCATAGAGGCAACGAGGAATGCCAAAAGTATTTTTCGGCTTTCAGCGTTGGTATTACAAGGGGCAATAATAGAAAGTCTTTTCTGCTCTGGAGTTTGTGAAGTAACACTATGACTTGACTATTTTTTGAATATATTTAAATATTTTAAAATAAATTTGAAAATTTAAATTTCAAGACTTCTTGATAAATCTTGAATTTATGAAAATATTAAAAAATCAGATGATAACACATTGCATAGTGTAAGTGAGGCGGCACTTACACTCTCAACGAGCTCCGAGCTATTTTTAGCTCCTTTTTTGCGCTCAAACTCGTAAGCTTGATTCTTTATCTCTAGATGAAGTGGCGGGCGCAATTTCTTTTTTGATGGAGCACTGGTTGATCTAGCGGAAACGACCTAACACTGGCCAGTGGCAGCGCTCAAGCTGCCCAGTAGGACTCTACAATAGGTGTGTGTTAGCTACTCTATAAATCTAAAAAGAAGTAGTATGAGACTTTCGAACATATTTCGTCAGCGACTTGAAAAAATGTTTGACTGGTTCTATTCGATAAAAGCTGATTGTAAGTTCTGAGTTTAACATTTAAAGCAGTTTGCTTCACTTTAAAATGATATGCACGTTGAAATTACCTTGAATCTTTATTTTTTCTTGCGGATGAAGCACATCACAAACTTTTAAAGTCATTTCGACGATTTTTTAAAAATAATTTTATCGTTTTTAAATGTTTTCCTAATTAGACGAGCGAATAATTTAATCGCCATTTCCGCGTAGGCAAGTTTTCTATTCAGAATAAATTTGTAAGAATTGACAAAAAAAATTTTTGCATTGGCTTGGCGATGCACGTAAGCAAATAGTGCATGCTCGATCTTGGTTTTAGGATGTGTACATATTATCGCATCTTATTTTCGCTGCGCTTTATTAGCTGACTTTTGAGCAATTTAGCTTTCAGGTTGCATGCAAGTATTTATGTGCAGACGTAATTGCTCAGGTATACGAATCACGTTAATGTATACGTATGTAAATGACACTTATTGAGTTAAACGACTTCTTTATCAGGTGAGAGCTTGAGTTCTCTTAGCGTACGCTATGATGATATATTAGCTCAAGTGAGCAACTTTTGCTAATGCTTTCTCAGAAAATTATTAGATGAAAGAGACTTGCTTGCTGAAAATCAGATGCCTGAGGAGCATGTAGGTACGTATGTACGTACATACATATGCATTTCAATCTGTGGACGTTGAGCTGATTATTTTTGTTCAATGTCTATTATGTGTGACAGGAGCAAGAAAATTTGCTTACTTTCAAATAGAAATATGCCGTGTTTAACTGAAAATCAACTAATACTACTTTAAGTCTTCTCAATGATAATTTGTTCACTTCTATTAATGTGGAGCAGATGGAAAAGATAAGGTATTATCATAATATTTACTCCGCAAGCAATTGTAAGTTAGTTATTATTATTATTATTATTATTATCATTATTATTATTATTATTATTATTATTATTATTATTATTGTTATTGTTATTATTATTATTATTATTATTATTATTAATTATTATCATAATATTTACCCATGTTACACCCCTGATTTCAAGCTTTACACCTCCAGCAATAACTCAATATTGAGTTTTTTCGAACGCAATTTGCTGCGACGTGTAGCCCTTGGAACGTACTTTAATTTTGTTTTATCTAATTTGTTCCGACTATAATTGGAGAATTTGACAGAGACATCTGAGGCAAAATCTGTTTTAAACACCATCCACTAGAGTGTAAAGTTTGAACTCTTACATTCAACTCCGTATTGTGTGTGAGAAAGTTTGCAGGTGAGCCGAATGTGGCCCTTGAAATGTAGTACTTGTCCATCAATAGATTTTCGGGGGACTTTTATACAAAGAATTCGGCAGCCGTGAACAAGTCGAAAACTCGACTTACATAAATGTGATTTTTAACCTGAGATTTTTCCACTCTTCGCACTTCCCCTCCGGAAATAAGTCATTCAAAACAAATAAAAAAGCGTTTTGAGCTTACTCAATTGTCTACATTAAATAAAACCAGACTAAACAGAATGCAAAACTGAGCTAGAAAAATCGTGTGACCGACCAAAATTTAAAAAACCATATGTTATAAAGTTACAGTAAAAGTTTACATGCTCTTTACACAACGGGTAGAAGTGTAAAAAAATTTTAAAAACCCACATTAAATTTTTTATATTTATCTTTAAAAGACCGCACAATACAGAAGTGTCCCGTTATAGCTGTAGGGGGTAGTCACTTTTTAGTAGGGTCCAAGTATCGCGCTAACGCGCTACCTATGATGACATAATACGGTAACCAATTTGGTATCAAATCGCATTTTAGCAAGCGCCGATCTCGTTGCCCAGATTTATAGTACAAAAGATGTATGTGAATTTTTGATGATAAAAGTGGGAATTAGTCCTAAGAAATGTGACTGTTGCTCAGTGTGTATAAAATACCTGCAACAATTGTCAAATAGGCTCCTAGATAAAATCTTTGCACAGCGTTGCATCGAATAATCGGCGTTTGCGTGATAAAAGCATGATTTACCGATGAAAAAACGCAGATGAACCACGAGAACGAAAAACGTAGCAAAAAGGAGTATAGCTCCACTGCTACAAAATCATTGATTGCCCATTATTTTTAATTACTATACTAACGCGTATATTTTTTCAGACAATCATCTAAGCGCAAAACGAAGAAAAAGCATGATTCCTGAAATAAGTAAATGACCAGTTGCTTTGTAGAACAGCTAACCTAATTTAAGCGCATCCTTGATTGGTGCACGATTTTTGGTAGCGATTCGCTAATGCACGCTAAAAAAATTTTAAGCTTATTTGTATTCCAGCTAGAGACAAAGACATGAATCAATTTTTAGTGATAGCCAAATTACTTTATGATCTGTTTGTGTATTCCGTCTCACGTACGATTCAACAATGGCTTCGCCGATTACGAGGTAAGAGCGACAACAAAGCACAAGCAACAAAGGTCCTTTTCTAATGAGTTTTTCGATTTATAGATTGCCTCATTTCAATTGAAAATGCAGGGAAAACGATAGTTCATTTCCTGGAACTTACAACATATGTACACCTTAAATGACTTATTACTGTCGTTGACAGACAACATCTTGTACGATAACCATACTAGCTGTTAAAGCAGACCATTTTGGAACTCTAACTTGATTACTCCTGTTCAGTTACAACGCGTAGGAAATTTTGTAAGCGTTAAATCACTTTTCCATTATTCACAATCTTGCAAGAACTTCAATTTTATGGGAAATTGAGTAATGCGACGCTTCAAATCGTGTTCAATTGAGAGCTATTTTTGGCTGCATAAACATACATACATAATGCTTATGTATGAAATCAGTTTGAAATTATACACACGCTTTTAATTTGATCGTTTTTGCTCATAAATCCTTCCTTGCGATTGTCTAGTACTTCCTTCAGAACTAAACGATGTCGGCCTTTTGCGGTTTACAATAAGGCACGCGATTGGGGGTTAGGGGCATACCTGGGCGTGGGGGGCTTTGGGGTATGCACCCCCCCCCCGAGAAATCAGAATACCCCACCAGAAACCAAAATACCCCCCCAGAATTCAATTTTTGAAAATTTTTTCTGTTTTTTCCGCAATTTTTGGATGCCAATGGATAGTGCTCGATGAGGAACGTTGAAAAATGGTGTTTTTTTCGCCATACCGCCATTTTAAGGCCAGTTTTTGACCTTTGAAAAATCTTGCACCTTCCCTCCAGAATTTTGGTGCTGCCCACGTATGGTTAGGTGCCTATGCTAGCGTCGTGCTGCAAACTTTACCTATCTATTACTCATGTCATATCTACTTGACATCTTAAGCAAAAGTTGTGGAGCAATGAAGTATATGCAAAGTTTGCTTACCGTAGATCATATGGAAATCGTTGAGGGGATTTTCACATAGATTCATTTGAATATCCCCAATTCTCAAAATGTATTTTTCAGCATTACATTCTTCATAAAATTTGTATTCTTCAAATATTCTGGCAGAGAATTTTGTGCTGCAGCTAAAAATGTAATTTAAAACCTACTAGCTATAATGATAAGGTCAAAAACGAAATTGACGTCATTTCTAAAATTTCTGTTCGGTAGGAAAAGTTAAAACATTCTTTCCCTATTAAAAGCATTCCACCAAAGTTTCAGGGAGAATGCTTCATCAACCGACTACTAACGCTATTAAAACGATCAACACTTCCTAGTCTAAGCCTATCATATTGAGAAACAGAGGATATTTTATGGAGAGATACAAAAGTTAAGGAAACAAATGATTAAATACTTAGTCCGACAAGGCAAAAGCATTGAAGTTGATCTAAGATGATGCTCGGCATGACCGGACTAATTATTTAAACCAACAGGGGCTGGTTTCTGAATGAGGGGGTTGAGATAGCCCTGGGGCTAAGTCCGAAAATATAGGGCTAACTATTCTAGCCCTAGTTTCTGAATGAATGGGCTAGCTAGCTCGGGGCTAAGTGTCAAAAATTAGCACTTTTTTATTCAGTCCCTGGACTAAATATCTGTTGATTTTTAGCCCGTGTTTCTCAATGAGGGGGCTAACTTCTTCGAGCCTAAATATCAAAAGTTAGCCCCCTAAAATCAGGCCCTGGTGTTGACTACGGTTATCTTACTAATTGTGCGGTATTTCTCTAATATTAGAGGTCTTACAAGGTGGTTCTCGGCTTAGTTTATCGATGCCTTTTACCACAATTTCGAAGTTTATGATGAATTTTTAGGTATGAATTTCAAATTCAGAAAATACATTCAGTGAGATTTGTGACATTTTACTGTACTAAGATAATTTTTCTCACTGGTAAGGGTACTTAATTGAATAAACTGACGGACTACGTCACACTGAATTCCTATTGGACTGGAAGTTCATTTTTGTTATTGCCAAATGTTCAAAAAACAAAAGGAAGGAATAATATCGAGAATTATTACAAAGACGACGTAGGACATGTTTAAAAATATGATAGATAGCTAAGTTCTGTGTTAAGCTGCTGAGGCTCCGTAGACCGAAAATGCACTTTCAATGTCGGTCAAAGCTACAGAGAAAAAACGGTGATGCGTCTTGCAGTTCAGTGAGAAAGAGCGAAATCTATGCGTTTCATAAACCTCGTTCCTTACAGTCACCGATAGGTGACTATGATTTTCAATCAAATAAAAGTTAGCCCTGAGGCTAATTTGTTTTAGCCAAGGGGCTAGCTAGCCCCAGGGCTAACTTTCATTCAAAAACGGGGCTAGGTTAGCCCCAGGGCTAACTTAGCCCCGGTTCTAGCTGGCCCCTGGGCTAAAGTTAGCCCCTTAATATTTAGCCCCTTCATTCGGAAACCGGCCCCAGCGCTGCGCGCATATACCGACAACAATTTTTTTGGATAGGATGATGGTCCAATTTTTTTGATAATCGATTTTCACACGTCACCAGCGTTTAGTTTCTAAAGAAGTGCAGGAACGTTGGTTTTAGGTTCAATGGCAGAAATTCAAGAGATAATTCCAGAAAACTATGATTAATTAATTTATAGATTATTATATGAGAAATGATGATGCTCAGTAAACTTAACGCTAGCCGGTCTTAATAGTATTACTAATTTAATATGCGTAATAGAGATAACATATAAATAATAATGAGATTTGATGATTTGTCGGGCGCGCGCAATCATACGCAATAAAAATGGGAGATAAGCAACGAACACTTAGCGCGAATAAAATGTTAAACGAGCATAAAGCGCTAAAAAATGACACGAAGCGAAACGTACTTATTGGTACTTATTGAGAGATTGGAAGGCGGAACATATTTTTTTAATTTTAGATACCAGAAAACTGTGAGATAAATTGTGTCCGATTCGCAGTACAAAATAACGTGGCTAAACGAAACTTCAAAGTTGCCGGTGCTGAGAATTTCTTGACGATCGGAACGCATTTTGCAAAAGAAGGAAAATGAGATAAAAATATGACTTGGGTTGTTGACATAAAACTTGCTGAGATAAGAATTCGATTGACGCACATTGAGATGAAATGAAATTCGAGAGCATAAAAACTTCGAGATTATAATTAGGTGCGGTCTTTTAGATTTGCATAACTAATTCAAGTCCAGTTCTTTACAGAAGCAATAATTTGTTTGACGTTAAACTCGCAAAAAAACTTTTTCAGTTTTTTTGTGAGCCATTTAAAACGTACTACATTGCATTAAATTCGTCCTAAACGTTGTGCATTCTATACGCAATGCGTTTTCAGAGGCAGCTAATGAAAGCAAAAAAATTACCCGAAACTGATAGACTTCGTCAGCGTGAAAAGCTTGCATGTAGGTACTGTTTTCCCTTGGTAAACAATTAAGGTCATAACAGATTTTTTGCTTATAAACCATATACAGTCAGCAACGGATCGGTTGATTGCACATTTTCGCGCTCGGCATGAAAGGCCGCTTAAGTATTCCCTTTATCTCATTCTATTGCCATAAAATTTGATATTGTCTCTATATGTTCTTATTTTCTCCACTAAATGAGCTCTTTCGTTCTTGCAGAGGTCTAGCTCTTGCGCCTGCTGCACCAAAAACTTCTAAAGCCCGAAACATACATACTTTACGCGATTCGTGCCGCAAAGGCGGTTTGCGGCCAGAGTATACCCAAAAATGTGACGTCATGGCGCGAAACTGGCGCGGCGGAATTCGTCTGCCGCTTCGCGTCACCTGGGCATACTTCACGCGGCGCGGTCGCCGCGCGGCAAGAAAAAATGGCGCCAATTGGGCGACCCTTAGCCGCTTCGCTGCCGTTTCGCTCGATGTTGGCATACTCCACCCGAATTGCCGCAACGTGTTTCATTATAGATTCAGAGCAGATAGATACCGGTGCACCTCATTAGCATTCGCGAGGAAAGTCCAAACGTTTGGACTTCTTCGGCGCGGCGAAATAATTCGAAAAAATGCTAAAAATAGACATTATTTGCTTCTCGCCGCGCGGTGAAGTATGCCATGAAAAACGGAAAAAAATTGGAATTTAGCGAATTTGGTTGCGGCGTGGCGGCCGCTTGGAGTATGCCCTGGGCTGTTGGAAGCATGCCTTGAAATGCGGCGCGGAAAACTTCGCGCCTCGCCGTGCGGCGCCAGATAGTATGCCATGGGTCAGCGCAAATCCGGCGCGGCGACCGCTGCGGCGAATTCGCGCCTTTCGCCGCGCCGCGTGAAGTATGCCTTCGGGCTTAAATTCTTTCTAGAGGTTAATAAGTGAAGTTCAGACACGCGGAAATTTCGTTGCACAAATGTCTACAAACAACTTCGAAGTTTCAGATCGCATCCAGAAAAGTTCTAATATTTTCTAAAATGGCTTCTGCTGCACCCTGAGTTCCTGAAAATCAGAATTACTAAGCCATGTAGAACATGATACTATGTATGTTTCAGGTTGAGTAATGGAAGTAAGGAAAGAATTGCTTCGGCTTAATCATCCCGAATCTCATTTTTTTCCTTTGATGATTGTTGCTGAAAATGACCGGCAACATTCTTGCGCTTAAAGTTTGGTTGGGATGCACAGCCGCTAACGCGAGGCGCGACCGACAAACTAGTACACTACCGTTAAATTTTATTAATTTTATATTACGTTGTCTGAATGTTTAGAAATATTTATTCAACTTTTGAAGAGCACGAGCAATGTCAAAATAATTTTATTAGAAAAACAATGAACAGTGCCGGTTTAGTCCGAACCTAAGTCCGAACTTAAGTCCTAAAGTTCGAACTAGGATAGGTCCGAACTTGAGTCGGTTTCAATAAAAAAATTAAGTCTGAACTTGTTAAGTCTGAACTTGAGTTGGAACTTAAGTTGGAACTTAGGTTTTTGGCGAAAATTGAGCTCAACTGCTGCCCGTCGGAGGCGTACAGGTCAAGTACAGACTTGTGAGGAGGGTACATTTGGTCCAAAGCATAGATGAAAAGCATGACCGATTTGGGGGGGGGTTCAGCCAGTCTGGGGGGGTTGAAAATGGATCTTTTTTAGGCCAAAATGACTTCAAAAACTGGAATAAGCGAAAATAGTGTTTAAACTGCATTATTTCACAGTTTCAATTCAATTTGAAGCACTTTTGAAGGAAAATTTTCAATTTTCATCCGTTTTTGACCTTCATTTTGCATGATTTACAACACTAAATTTTCAATTTTTCCATTTTGGGGGTCAGGACCCCCAAAGCTTACCCCTACGTGCATGTCTGGTCCCAAGTCCAACAAGCATTGTTGCTCGCTCTTAATCAACGTAGTCATTCATCTAAGCGATTATCCCCATTTATTTGTCCCATCATTGTGCTTGAAGCACTGTTAAAAAGCATGGAGGACAAAAAACGATTATCTAATTAGTCAACAAAAGAAATTGAAAAACTGAAGGAGAATTGCTTGAAGCAGAATTTAATAATGTAGATTCTAAAAAAAGACGGCCAGCTATTGTAGAATTGTGCAGTACTGAACTGACTTGAGACAGCTCCGTGCTGTCTTAAATATTTCCAACTTAGGTCGGAACTTAAGTTCGGACTTAATTTTATTGAAACCTGCATATTCTTAACTTCGGCTTTAAGTTCAGACTTTTAAGTCCGAACTTAAAATTCTGATTGAAAGCGTTAAGTTCGGACTTAAGTTCTAATTTTGAACTTTAGTCTGATTTCAGATTCAAGTCGCTATATTGAAACCGGCCCCAGTTTATTAAAATTTATATTATGAAAATCAAAACTGAAGGTCTCCACTTAATTGAATGTTAAACGGATTGATCTTGAAATTTCCAGCCTCGCGGAGAGATCAGAAGTTTTAAAAGCAAGTCTATGTTGCTTTTTATCGCAAATTATTGTAGATTCTTCAAGAAAAGAATGAAGTCACTCTATTACTTAGCTTATCTAAACGCTAAATCAAAGTTCTTCTACAGATCTGATGCTTCTTGCAGTGGCTGAAGCAGATGTAAGAAATTTCCTTACTGCCAAATATATGTTCCAGACTTCAGTCAATTTCAGTTAGGTTATGATAATGTTGTAGTGGTTCGTTTCATTTCAAAAAAACCCTTTGACCTGCAACGGACAGTATTAGTCTAATGAACCAAACCAATGAATTGAAAATTTCAGATCATGAAATTAACAATAAAATCTTATAAATACTTAGTTAATTAATTCTTAATGCTCACAAAATGAATTATTAAATAAACTTATTTATTCAAGTTAATGCATACTTAGCTTTCGATTGCTATTGCGATTACTCTAGCGATTGTGCATTAGTTAAGCGGTTGTTCCCACTTACGTTCGCTCTTGTGCCACCTGCCCGGAGGATAAATGTTAGACTTTAAGAATATTATGTCTTTCCTATTTTTGCTTACAATTTATTTAATAGTCTGCTTTACTGAGATATTCATCATTTTTGATCGATTCACAGCGTAAAAATCTGCACACTATACATACATATAAAGGGCGTCATCGCCTTGTACATAATTAAGTGCATGCGGATTTTATAAGCTGACTCCCAACAAAAAGACCGATAAACAATTCTAATTTCGCGATTCAAAACAATACCGATCATTTGCAGTTGTATTTCGCGCACAATTGTAATTTCTATATTTGTTTTTCTTTTTCTTTCTTTTCTACTTTATTATTCGTATTTGTATTACGCTCATAATTTAATTATTCGTATGTTTGAAATGATGTTCTTTGAAAAAATCGGACATAGCCGCTGGGCCTGCATTACTTCAGTACGTAGGAGCTTCATTTTAAGCGAAACTACCTTACCTTATTATTATTTTGTACCTAAACCCGCTTAGCTGCCGAATATGTGCCTAATTAAGTAAACAAATATGAAAAACGTATAAAAGAGGCATCGCGTGTTTTTTATATACTTTTGTATATTCAACGCCCGTCTCATGCACACCTACACTCAAATATGTATCAGATTTGCTAGGAAACTGCTTTTTTCATAAATACCGCACTTCTTTAGCGAAAATGCATATCGGATAATTATCTTTATTTGCACAATAAGATTGCTATTCGAAATCTCGAAAGCTTTTCCAGTGGTTCCTTGTCAAATCAAAGCGATTTTTTCTTCCCGTTTCCCACAGATATGACAATTCCATTCATTGGTATTCGTGGAAGCTTTTCATCTTTTAGCGATTATTAAAATCCGCGCATTGGCATTGGCAATCACGTAAAACCGAATTATCACGGTTCGTAAATTAGTAGTTTCTTACAAGCTATGAAGACATTGGAGCAGATTCTGTAATACCGGCTGATTTATTTTTTCTCAAATGCTGACACTCGTGTACGCATTTTGTCATCGAATATTAGATAAATTTTCTAGCTGCGATTTAATAAGGCCTTGCTGTGGGGCAAAGGGGGCACAAGCATAGGTGGGCGGTACCAAAGTTCTGGGGGAGGGGGTCAAGATTTTTTAAAAGGTCAAAATTTGGCCTTAAAAATGGTGATATGGCGAAAAAACACCATTTTTCAACGTTTCTCATCGAGTACTATCCATTGGCATCAAAAAATTGCGAAAAAAAATAAAATTTCAAAAATTAAATTCTGGGGGGTATTCTGGTTTCTGGGGGGTTGGCTTTGGGGCTGCATTCCCCCAAACCCCCTCCCCTCACGCCCAGATATGGGGACAAATCCCTACAAAATTTTGGAAATTCGAATGTTTTTCACAAAGGTCCCTCAAAGGAAAAAGTTGAAAATTTATGATGCGCATTTGAAAGACTGTCAGAATAGATTCTAGCACACTTTTGAAGTAATAAGCACAAAATTGTCGGACGCTCCACGCCAATTTCATTGCTTTTGTATAACCTTTGTATTCCGAACAGCATAAGTTTGAGTAAGGCATGATGAATATATCAAAATGTTCTGACCGATTGCGAAGAATAATTTATTTTTTGTATCTACTGCTGTTCACCAGAATTGAGTACAAAACAAGTTATCTTTTCAGCGGGATCAAATGTTTAGAAATCATTTGCATGACCATTTTATGCGACAAATTTTTTAAATAGGATAAAAATCAAGTTTGATTTTTAGAATTTTTTAAAAATATTTCCTACTTTAGTGGCTCGTTGAGAAAAACTTAAAAAAGCATTATTTGTGCCTACCCATCAGTAAGTGTCGACATATCTGACTTCAAAATTTTAGTACTCCTAAATTCAGAAGGCCAGCGACGTGCCTGGACTTAAGAGCAGACCTTAAATTTCCTTAAAGCTTGTCAAATCGTACCGAGTGGTTAATAGAAATTTTTCATTGAAACAATAGAAGCGGCGATAAAACGTTGTTTCACCTTAAACGATATGCAATTCACTCAAGTTGCATGAATGGACATTTGTGATTATTGCACAACTGACCCAACTGTTCCATTTTTCTGCGATTTATACGAATTTGTAGATTATGTGCTCATAGAAAGTAGTATGGAGTAAAGCTTAGGAATCAATTTTTAATGTCCATCAAAGCTACAGCTCTAAAGCTGAAAAAAGCTAAATTTATCATTTTTTTGCTGAGAAGCATTACCTAGCGCCATTGCGCGCTGTAAGCGATTTCAACGAAAAAAATCGCGGTTCGTTATTTTTTCGTCATATTGCGTGGTTCGCTAAGCTTCTTCCTAATTTACTCTGACGATTTCGTTTTATCGAAATTGCGCAATTCTTTCCTCGTATTATTTACGCTGCTTAATGATCTCTACGGATACGTGGTTTGATCACAATATTTTGCCTCATATGGTGCGTCATTTTCCTTTTTTCCAGTAGTACAAAAAAGTAAATGCCGTCGAAGTATTGCGAGTACATTAAATAAACATTAGAAATAATAAAAATGGTACCTCGTTACGACTGGACTACGCTTTTGTAACTAATAAAGAGTTCATTTTTGCTAAACTGCTAATATTTTTTCATAAGCGACGTTAAAAAAAGTAATAAATAGCTCCGCTCCGTATGAAGTTAAAAGTGTTGTTGTACATATAATAAAAACGTTTAGCATTATTAATATCCGACTTTGAGATTATTATTTAAGAAGGTTATATGAAAGTAATGACTGAACTGAAGGAAATGGAAAAATAATGAGACTTTTGTTTGTGGAGCAAAGTTTTTTTTGGAGGGCCAGACCAAAGTTTCAATGGGTGCAAGACAGTCATCGTAAAGTTTGCTGAATCAGCCCAAATTATGTTAAAAACTTGATTCATTTTCTAGAAATTTTTGTAGGAATTCTAGAGCACCAAAAAATACATAATTTTTGAAAATGTACGGCATCCGCATTTACCCTTAAAGAAATACGTACCAAAATGCTTTATTTATATGCAAGTTTTCTTCTAAGAAACTTTTGGTATCTAGCTTTAGTTTAATCAGCAAAAGAATTTTTCTCTATAATTCTCTAAAAGAATTGCGAGCAGTGAAACAATTATGCTTTTTAAAATTTACTAAACGTCAATAAAAATTATAATTGGGAAAAAAGTTCACAATTTGACCTAGCTCGCTCATTCCTAAGATCCACGTTCGGAGTAAAACATTGCTTAAAGCGACAAAATTTTCAGCATTTTCTCTGAAGAAAATTAAATTGTAAGTATCAAGACTGCTGCCAACAATATCTTCGAAATTTTCTGTTGGACACGAGCTGTATTTCCGGACGGAAACATTCAAATTATAACATTCGTAGTATTTGGCGATAAATTTTTATGGCAGCAGACAATTAAATAAATTTGCAGGTAGTTGATAAGTGTTAGTCGACAAGTGGCGCTTAAAAACCAAAAATTATGTTCAAAATTATTGCCGGATTGGCGACATTGCGCAAAAATTTTTTACGGACATGCAGAAAATAAAACAAAGGAACAAAAATAAAAATGCGTAATGTTTAGTATTTTTTAGCACAACAAAATCAGACACAATTTTTATGCGCAGAATGCCAAGAAATTTTCAATCGGATGATAAGAAGCGCCTGTAATTGTTACTAAAAAATATATTTTTGCATAAACCAATTAAGTGTTTGAAGCTGTTACCGAACCAATTATATAAATTCTGTGTGGCATAATGACATGCTACGGCGTTGATTGTGTTTACATTTCATTAAGCATTTAATGCTACTGGAATTTCTATCCCTATTCTCATTTTACTTCGGTGATAAGCAATCAATAATGCGTCGATGAATGGAAAAAGCACACAGCCATTAGCATTCAGCTTGTCATATCCAGGCGTTGGTTGATGTAAAATTTACTTTTTTGGAACGTAACTATGAAAAATGCCTGAAAAATAAATGTAGGATTTTTTTCAATTTTTCGGAAATCGGTACCATTCCCACGTCTCCCTTATTAGTGTGTCCTTGGCTAATATAAATTTATCGTGCATCAATTATATTTATACGCGTTTTTTTAATTTACGCGCTAAAAAGCGCATCTTTGACACTTTCGATTTCTTCAAGTCATTCGTCAACGGCAGGCACTGTTTCCATTGATTATTCTCTATTGTTTAGATACGTATATGCAAATTATAATTTGCATTTTCGCTGAATTTTTAGGTTGAAGTTACGGCTAGACAGATACGGCACTAAATAGTACACCAAAATAGATGAGTTATGAAATTGGATCCCGATAAAATAAAATGTTTTTAAGAATTGCTATTGTTATTAAAACGGAAAAGTGGTTTACTGGTAAAGAATAAGGTTGGTGCTGAAAATAATTCGGCCGATATAGAGAGCAGAGGAATCTGATCGAACACATGTTAACATTAAATAGGTATTGATTTGTTTTTGGAAAATATATTTTTCGACTGAAAGTCCGTAATGTTAAGTGTATTCTAGGTCGAATACGACTTTCTAATCAACGCTGTATCAATTAAAAGAAAGCTTTGCCAGGTTTCCCAGACAAATCATTACAAATATGTTGATTTTCAAGTATTTTCTCTTCATCATAACTTTTTACGAGCCCATTCCAATTTACCGGAATAGGTCAGATTTGTTTTTAATGAATAAACAAAAACAAACATCTTGTTATTCACGTTTTTTATTCTACCAATTTGTTTGCTGTGAAACCAAAGATGGATTAGAAAGAGTTACATATAGTAATTCGACTGATACTGTGTATATATCGATATTTATGTCACAAAAGCCATTTTCTGTCATCTACAAAAGAGTGGTTTCTTTTTTCAGCATTGCATACTCTGCTAAGTTTTAATTACGCGACAACACCTGCCATTATTGTACCCAAAGAAAAATAAGCTTGTTTGACAATATGAGGGTCATATGTAAATTATGAGTCGATTTTTTCCTTAAGATCTGCTTCTTATTGCTTGGATCGTTTGATCAGCGATCACCTGAATTTGCGCTATACCTTTAGTGACAGACAAATAAATAGTTTAATTAATAATTAAGGTTTTAAATCTTGAGAATCAGATTTAGACTAAATAATTGAATTAACTGGTTTTCATTGTTTTTGTTATCGCTTGGACTCGTAAGAGCTGCCAGCTAACTGTCGGTGAAAATTCTTCAAAGAAAACCGAGAATTTATGTGACAGACTATAGCAATCAGTAAAAATCTCAAATTCATGGTTGGCTTTGTTAGTACATTCCGATTTGTATATCACGAGAAATATTACAAACGTGGGAAAGTGTAATGTAATTTGAATAAGCAATGCATTGTACTTTTGTTGTTTTTTCGTTTTAAGGTTAAAATTTTCTCGCAGGTCACTCTGAAAAATGGAGCAGTCTTCTTCTGTTTATCCTGCTATCTTATTACAGTTATTATACCAAAGGCACATTATTTCATATGTCGACAAACATGCTCGTTTGATTCAAAAATTATCGTAAAAAATTAAGCGATGTTCAGCAGAAATAATTACTGGAATATAATGATTCTGATTTTCACGACAGTTGTTTAAGCCTAATCAATCCATATTTAGGTGTGCTTTCCAATGTTTAATTCAAAGAGGGTCATTTAATTTATTTATTCAATTGGATGATGAAGGCTTGATAAACTATAAACCTTTTAGCTGCGAAACGATTTACCTGCTCTATTCTCTCAGCATTTTATCTCCTATTTCTAGTCTCCACTTGTATTACGTTTGATTGTGTTATCGAGCAGAGGTCCTATGTATCGATTATTAAATTTTAAAAATTAATGTTTTGTCTATTAGAAGTGAAATTTTATTCGATTGTATTATATACTCGCCTAACATGTATGCATGCACGCACAATCAACGAACTCTGATTTGTTTTGACAATGCTAACCAAATAGAATCGAATCACGTAGAGTGGCTCAGCTTAAATTGCTTTTCTGGTCTCTAATGATCAAAAAGGGAAATTTTAGCTATCAATGAGCAGAATTTTATGCACGTTTTTTATGTTAATCTGACAAAATACTTATTTTTTGGTGCCTATATGATTCGCATTTTACTGAAAGTTATCTTAATGAAACCGATCATTATTTCTTATGCATCTCAGTATTTTATTTTATGCGGCAGCTGAATTACTGTTGTGGAAATGATTGTTAGCATGTCTTATGCTTTTCAATTGGTCTATTGCTAGCCATTCGCATACTTATATAACACAAGTTATATAACAACCCATTTCTATATTTTTTCCACGAAATCATGTTTTCTGATATAGTCAATAAAATTTCATATTCACTTCGCTTATCTATTTTAATATTCTTCAAAATGAGTCATTTTGAAATATTGTTTTAAGATTGTTGCTTAGAATGAATCGAGTCAATACCATAGAGGCGCAAAGCTTGGTAAAAATTGGTGTAAAACAGTAAAAACTATCACTGACAGTGCTTGGTCGATTTCAAACCTGCTGCGAAAAAAATTGTAATTTTTGTTCGTTTTTGTCCTTAATTCTTCCTTGTATCCACACGAGGGCATGAAGGGGGTTAGGAAGGTATGCACCCCCCAGAGGGCCGAATACCACCAGAATTCAATTTTCGAATTTTTTTGTTTTTTTCGAAGTTTTTTGATGCCAATGGATAGTTCTCGATGAGAAACGTTGAAAGATGGTGTTTTTTTCGCTATACCACCATTTTTAAGACCATTTTTGATCTTTGAAAAATCTTGCGACCCCCAGAATTTCGGTGCTGTCCACCTATGCTTATGTTTCGCTTAGGCGTCTAGACCCCGAATATTCCATCGTGTCTGTCTGAGCCGAAGTTCAATATGCAAGTTTGAGCCTGGTTTAAAGTTATGAGCAGTTTGAGCCTGGCTTATCGTTTCAATAAAGTATGATTTAAGCCTGGCTAATACTAGAGCCCAGAACCATTCTGACTTCTAATTTAAGCAATAGGTTTTAGTCTGTCCTAAACCTGGTTCGATTTCATAACACTAAAGATCGTTAAAAGATAAAAGTTGTAGCCAGGCTTAGCCTGGCTTATAATTTAAGTCACGATTACTTTATTGAAATCGGGCCTAGCCAATAAGTCCTTTTTTCCAAATTATCTCGCTCCATTCGTGTCCTGTCAACATGGGCGGATTTGAGGCGGGAGGCCGCCCTATTGGTCAAAAATATTTGGCGAGGTAAAGAATGGATATATAATTTGCAATGATTTCAGTAGTCAGTGATCATAATTTATCAAATTTGTTAAATTTATTTACTTTCGTAGCGACCTGGAAGTCATATTTCTGCTCAGATGATAGGTTTTAAAACGATTTCAAGAGCAGAAGCAGCTTTTCCAGCATAGTTTCTTTCTATTTCCAAGCATAAACTTTTAAAAAGTTTCGACGTTCCATGTCAAATGCTACAAATGTAGGGGATGGAGCTGCAACTCAAGCTTCTAAACGTTCTTCCGCTTTAGTTTCACATATTTTCCGGTGCTTTGCGCCAGCAGACGAGTAGCTGACTGTCCTAATTTGGGGGACCAACACCAATTTTTGGGCCAAAAAGGCCAAAAAAGCACAAAATAACGTTTAAAAAGTCCTATTTTTCCGATATTTCTGAATTTTGGGGTATCTGAACCCCCCATTCCCCCAGTGACACGTGCCTGTGCGCCAGACTTTCGTTAAAAGCGAAGAAATTTGATTTCGAGCTAAATTCTCAAAAATTTTAAAATTTTTCGAAGAAAATATTTCGTCAAAAGCGATTTTAAATAAAAGTAGACAACACAAAACGTCAAAAAACGCTGTTCCGCATCTGAAAGACAAATTTTTAGATCTATTTTTGACTGTTTTTTAGAGAATTTAGAGTACAACCCCTTAGGTAAAATCCAAGATCCGCCACTGCTTATTAATTAAGCTAATGCATGACGGCCGGAATCGTTCAAGCATTTAAATTGAAATTTGAATTGTTTCCATGAGGAAACAACGATAACAGTGTTCTGCTTATCTGCCTGTATTACCAATAAGATGCTAAAATTATTTACTCTTTACAGAGCATGAAGTGAGCTCTCATAGGACTCAGACGTGAGATGATAACAAATGAAAAGAGCGGCTGAATTGAGAAAGAGTTGAAAAAATACGTTTCGTTTCTGTAAAATTGATCTTACAAAATATGCTATCGGTTTAAGCTTTTCTTAATTCTGTTGATGAAATGGAAATCGGATTGACAGTTTGCTTTATCGATTAATAAATTTAACGCTTCAAAACAACCGCAGAAGACCTTTCTACTAAATGGCACTCAGTATTAATTAATCGATTCATCGATTATCAATAGTTTTATATTGTAACCTAGATAACTACATACTTTAAAATTCGTATGAGTATAAAGTATCCTTATGTTCATTAGAGGAGGAATTTAGGGATGCGGGCAGGGGGGCGGCCGTCCTCTGTCACCAAAAAATAGTGGGCGTAATAAAGAATTTGTCTGTATTTCCGACTGAATCATTTTTCGCATGATTTTTTAAATTTAAAAGGCGTTTAGCGACGGGGCAGTACTCATTAATGATATTTATAGTTGATTTTTTAGTGCATGGAATTCGCTTCAGAAACCGATTTCCTTAGGACTTTAGCACCCGATTCTTTATCGCTTGAACGGCGACCCGGTGCTACAGTAATAAGGAAATAAGTTTTTGAGCGAATCCATGCACCAGGTTGAAAAACAGACTACACTTACTTTCTTGTGCTCCATCAACCCTAATTTTTCATTAGAGTAGTTTTTGTGCAAAAAACATTTTGTAGTCCTTACAGTGACTTCGTGAGTAAAGACATATGTAGAAACTTATACTGTTTTATATGATTTTTAAAAAATTCACAAACGTTTCGCTTCATATCCTTTTTATGCATTTTGTTTAATTTTATGCATTAGGTAATACTCATATAGAAGGGACCTCTGAGCTTCAGAAGCGTTTTGCGTTTTTTGGCGCTTGCCGATTTTTGCGTAGATTTTTACAAAAACTTAACAAAAGGCGGCAAAAAGCCGCTACTTGGAGAATAAAAGTCGAATTTCTCGGACTATTTCTGACACTCATAGGAAAATTTGGGGTTCCGCCCTCCACCTACGTCAGAAAATCCTGAATCCGCCGCTATATCGTCAGGTTTCAGATGTTAGCTTGGGATCTAATGACTCGTGGGCATTTTTATGTTGTAATTAAGACTGCATCCTATTTTTTCAAAGCGAACTATTGTACTGGCCAGTCACGTGAGCTTTTTATCAGAAAAGGTATGCAATTCATTATGTTATTGCTAACGATGGAATTAAATTATTTACTTTGGCAGTAGGTGGAACGCGCTAGTGAGTTCGATTATGCCAAATACTCTTTCCCTCCCTAGTGTGTAATTTCAATGAATTAATTATCTCGTTCCCTCAGGCGCGTA
The DNA here is from genome assembly GCA_036768485.1 of Mermis nigrescens. Lineage (NCBI taxonomy): Eukaryota > Metazoa > Nematoda > Enoplea > Mermithida > Mermithidae > Mermis > Mermis nigrescens. The sequence goes on along the minus strand of JAVLUZ010000154.1, from coordinate 4,472,212 downwards.
TAAAGCATATCATTGAATAGAAATAATGAACTACCCCCATGAAATCGATCTAACGTGCCCGATGTAGTGAAAAAGGAGCTAAATTTCTTATAATCTATTAATCTTTTTTTAATTCAGAGAATGTTCGAATGCGGATTTGAGAGTTAATACTTTACAAACGATATTCCAATGCAAATCTACCGTGTTCACATACTAAGTTGTTTTGTAAAAGTTTATTCTTGTTGTTGTTTCGTGCAATATTTTAGTAGTTTTTGTCCCGTTTGCTACGTTCTCTATGGATTACTTCACCTTTTCAAGCAAATATATCCATCTGTAATATTCAGGAGACCGAGATTCTGAGGCTCTCTTAAATTGATCTACATTTATGTAGAATCCTATATTTTTGCGTGTATAAAGTCATTTTTGTATACAGATTGCACCGCATTTTACCTTGAATCTAGTGCATTCCAAATAAACATGGCTTCTAAACTTTTATAAAAGTGGAACGTGGACGGAAAATTCCTGAAAGTATACATGAACATTATCTGCGAAAACTTATGATTTAGTTAACTATTTGATCATTTTTGGCATTTTTTAAAAATCTATTTTTTTCATCTCAATCATGTTTTGTCCATAAATAAGTTTTTTTCGGTCATGACTTTTAGTACTCTCGAATTTCTCCCGTGCATGTTTTTGGTACTGATTACTGAAAATATTTAGTCATAAACCTGTGTTAGTCCAGAACATTAAATGAAAAAACGTAAAATGCAATTACTCAGTTACGGTATCGTTCAAGCCATAAATGCTATTTGTTTTCCTCGTCTTTGAGCCGAAAGAGGCCTCGTTCTTCAATGAAAAATTGCTTAAACCCTACTGATTTGTCCTTGTTTACCGCGCAATCATCGCGTAATTCGCCTTGTTTTTTCAGCGCATTTGTCTTATGCAACTCATTATATATTTCAACATTATTTCTAGTCGAAGTAGCTTATATCATCTCGGGTTTCATGACCTGCATATGACTTCTATTTACGATCTTTTTATAATGGCTAAAGCAAGCCTTTTTCGCAAATCAGTAGCTGCCAGAAAATTAAAATTGCAGTCTGAATTATCATGATAACTAGAAATGCTAAATATATCCCGCGTCTTCTTGCGTGCGAATTCATTGTAATGAATTTGTATTATTTAGCATCGATATAAATGCACTATTATATGTATTATTCACTTATATATTTATGTATAATATATTTATGCATCGTGTGCTATAGATCGTTCACTTATTATTCTTGCGCATATTTGAGTTTGATCGTAGATGTAAATAATATACGCTCAATTTGCGTTTTGTACTTTGACTCAGATATGAAGCACAAAGCTAATAAGTAAATGTGATTTATGGAAGGGAAATCACAATATGAGATAATTTGAAAAATACAATTGATAAGAAATTTAGCCTCAAAAATGCATCATAAGTTATTCCGTATAATTGTGACATTTTGCCCATTCGATGTAGTTTAATAATAAGCTTTCCCGTTGACAAAAGACAAAAAATGTAATCGAAAACGAAAATTCCATTCTTTTTTGATTCGATTTAAAAAGATAATGTCTCGGTTCTGTAGAAAAACTAAAAAAGAGCGCTTTGTACGTCACTTCCCCTATTCGCGACATAAAAAAGCGTAATATCTACAATTGCTTAAGAGACCATTTTCCCATTACATGACTTTTAATATCACGTGTAAATTATGTGTGGTGCGTTTCCATGACTTCTAGAAAATGGGGGCTAATTTCATCACGAATTCTTTCACAGGTACAATCGCCTAGCAGTTTTTCATAAACTTTTTTCTAAATAATATGACCTTACACCTGAATGTTCATTGACAGCTTTTGCACGTTTTTGATATTCGTGGTTTGGTTAGAGAAATGCAGCATCATTAGCCTCTTACAAAATGATAAAAAAATAAATCGAACTCTCATTATTCAGATAAAAAGAACGAGATCTCGTATCAATATGCATTAAAATGATTTGTTTATAGTTATTAACGTCTAATTATTACAACCAAAAAAAGAACACTTCTGGAAAAAAGGAGGCACCATTGTCAAACATATGCTCAATTTCTGATCATCAACGCGTAAAAATAGAAGGAAAATTAAGCGGAAATTTCTTTACTGCGTCAATTTCTACGTTTCTTGACTACTGGTGACGAAAGAGCAACGGAATAAAAATATATGCACCTGTCGTTAGGAGTCATCGGGCTTTATAATTTTACCATTAAATTCTCGGAGATTTCCAAATTTCAGCGTTTTAATCATTGCTCCAGATGAAATTCTCTTAGGGCAAGAAAGTTTAGCCGTTGCTCTTGAGCTGCATAAACCTTTTCACTCAGTTTAATTATTCTCTTATGCTAGACCGTGCATCTTTCAACAAAATTACGAATTATGCGGAGTATTTTTTAATATAATATCCTTCGTATCAATTTATTTGAGACCACGCATGACTTTTTTGGCGATTAAGCATTGTTTTTCTCTTCCATAGTAATAATCTTTAGTTCAGCTTGTAAATATATTTAGTAAATGTGCTTTATTTATTAGGCGTGAAGAATGAAAGTTATGTGAAGATCGTTTAGCTCAGCTGTTCCCCTCTAATTTTGTAACTTATTTCCCGCTAACTTCGCCTATAACTCATCTTTTTACAGCAACTCATTTTTTGACTTCCTTGCCTCGCTCAAAGGTTTATATTCCTTTCTTAACCCAAAAATTTTCCTAAAATCTGACGTGCTTCAAAATCAATTAACCGAGCTACTTATATTTCCTTCTATGTATACTATCCTCGATGTTAATCCCTCAAGAACCAAATACTTTTTAGGCCATTACCTCCTTAGATGGATGTTGCCATCATTACATTAAAATTCTTGTATCTACTTATCTCGAAAGCATGCATAATCGCTTTTGCATTGGAAAAATGGAATTGCTGTAAGAAGCAAAGTAAAACCACTTATATTTACTGGGTACTAGAAGATTTTTACAACATAAATACGTTTCAATTAGCGACAAATATGTATTTAAATATGTTTTTAAATATTTTTTCGTTTCTTTCCAGCATAAAATTCTCGCCTATTTCAAAGATTATTTAGCATTTTATCGGACGTTAATTTCTGAATTTCGCTTGCGCCCGGCTGGACGATCAGTTGAGCGATGTTTTAAAAAACATGGCGTTCTATAAGGGTCTTAATTATGAACGTGTCCAATAGCAATGGTTTGCACAGTGCTAAACATGATCTTTGGCAAAGCAACGGTACCAGGTGAGTAACGTTCAAATAATAAATCTTAAATTTAGTGAAATTAAAGCTTACATCTCAAGCAGATGATCGTACGAGCAAATGCAGCACTTGGGTGCATATTTGAGGGTTGTAAAGCTATGGAAGTACACAGGAATAACAGAAATGATAGTTTCGCGAGTAAGGCAAAAATATCATTTTAAATTTATTTCGTTCCCTCTATCCACAGACGGTCGTGGGAAGGAAGGTTTGGGGCGATTTGTATCCCCCAGAATCTGGTAGACCCCCAAAATCGATTGACCTCCAGAATTGAATTTTTCGGCACGTTTTTTGGGATTTTTGCCATTTTTACACCACCTTAGTCGCTGCCCGTGTATGCTCCTATTTGCTTTAACTAGAATTTTGCATCAATTATTTTTACTCTGTGTGTCTGACATATCAATGCATGGGAACGGGCCCATCATTGGACCCCATTAAATTTTCAAAATTTAAAATCTTTTATGCGCTTATACGCAATTTTTAGCAGCTTACCCGCTGATATGGTATTTGGCGCTGTGCATATCATGACTATATCATGCTACTCGGTGGTTTTTGTCTTATCTTCCATCGGCAACTTGACCATGTTAGCCATTTTGCTGAATAGAATTCGTCGAAATCGTCTGAATTGCGTTTACATTCTGCTATTAAATTTGAACGTTGCCGATTTATTGGTCACGTTTGTTCACTTGCCGAAAGAAATATTTCACGCTGCTACCGTTCAAGTATAATTATAGTGTCTTTCACATAAGTTTGGGAATGAATTTTAAGAATTTTTTAGAAAGTAAGCTTACGGATTACGATAATTGTATATCAAATCAATGCTTTAATCGCAATCCTTCAGTTTATTGTCGAACAGTTTTAAAATTTTATGCCCAAACTTGTGTGAAACAGACTATAAGCGTGGACTTGACTATGCATTAGGCATATTAAGTGAAAATATAAAGTGTACGACATAATTTACTTTTGAGTCTCTAATTCTGATTTCAATTGTTAATTTAAATCTTAATCATCCGTACTTAAAGAATATGGCTGAATCCGATCCTGGGGGGCATGCCGCCAGTTCTGACCGGAGCGCCTCGAGCAAACAAATTAGCGATCCGAGCGCTCACTTAAGTAAACAAAAGTGCGCAATTAATTATGCTGGGCTGACCTCATCGGTCGACCAATTATGCGTCTGGAACTTACAGTAATGCACCCGACTAGGATAGCATTTTTTGAACACAGTTTTTGTACGGAGCGTAAATCAAATTTTAAAGTTTAGTTTTTCGAGCTCATCGTGAACAATGGAGCAAGAAAATATATAATAATACAACATTTCATTCACTCTAGAAAAAGTTGACTGATTTCCGAGGTGAGAGCACTAATAAATACACTTTTATAAGTAGCGTTCTATTTCTTGGCATGGGAACATATTTTTAATTTTTTTGCATGTTGTTTTTTAAGTATCCCAGAAAAAATAAAACAGACATTCCAATGGTTCAAGGCTAAACGGGACCTTAGTCGAAGGGTTGGACGAATGAATACGGCGACTTATGACGGGTTTCTGGTCGAACGGATCTGATGCTGCAATTTTTATTCCATGGAGCGATTGTTCAACGATTTTCACGATGCGTGTGCTTCTATGTATAATATTCGTTGACAAATCGTGGTAGTTTTTTATATTGACGCTGTTGGCTTAGTATTATTTTAAAATATTCAACTTTTATGGACAAAATAAATGTCAAGTGCTCTCAAAATTCAAAATAAGTCAACTTTTTCAAGAGCAGTTGAAATGTTACAATATTATATATTTTCTTGCTCCATTTTTCACGATGAGCTCGAAAAACTAAACTTTAAAATTCGATTTCCGCTCTGTAAAAAAATTGTCTTCAACAAAATGCTTCCCTAGTCGGGCGCATTACTGTAAGTACCAGACGCATAATTGGTCGACCGACGAGGTCAGCCCAGCATAATTAATTGCGCACTTTTGTTTACTTAAGCGAGCGCTCGGGTCGCTGATTCGTTGGCTCGAGTCGCTACGGTCAGAACTGGCGGTGTGCCCCCCAGGATCGGATTCGGCCAAGAATATAAGCAATAACGTAAAATTTCAACCGGATTAAATCGGAAAATTCCGCTTCATTTCATAAATACCGTAAGCATTCTGGCTAGGAGACGGTATCACTACATCAACTGCTCGTAAACAAGGGATTTCTTCAACTTTTATTCATAAAAAACGAAAGTTATTGAAAATCATGAAGTAATAAGTGGCGGATCCAGGATTTTCCTAAGGGGGGCGGTACCCATAAGGGGGGGGGCGAAACCCTGACTTGGGCGGGAAAGGGCGGAAAAATTAGCCGTTTTAACCAGAAAATCGCTAAAAATCGCTCAAAAATCCTTAATTTTGTGCACTATTTTGGGCCAATGGGGGGCGGCCGCTTCCCCCCCCGCCCCCCTGAATCCGCCCCTGGAAGTAACAGACAGTAGCATAAATCACTGCTTTAAAAATCTGAAACTCCTACCAAAAGGATTGCTAAATGTTAAGAAGTCCCAACGGCAAATCAACTAAAGGTATAAATCAGCATATCAAATGAATCAAATCAAATCGATGAATCAGCTTTTAACTAAAAAATTTTGGTAAACGAAGTCGAAAACATTTTGGAATTTTTTCAGAATTTATATTTACGTAAGCAGATATGTTGTTGGCAACGCATGCTAAATTAAGCTTTCTATATCTATACGCACAGTGGCTAGCGCCGGATTGGCTGTGCAGGATGACCAAATATTTGGACGTATTCGGCATTTACGTGTCATCCAATGTGCTAATTTGTATGTGCTTTGACCGATTTTTTGCCATCGTCCATCCCTTGCATAATTACGATGCTAGACGGCGGGTCAAACGTATGATCGTAGTGGCTTGGATCGTAGCCGCTTTGTCCAGTCTTCCTCAGGTAATACTTTATAGCGATAACTTTTTCTTAAGTTGACTGATCTCTTCTCCATTATAGATGCAATGCATGCAGGAGTGAATTTAAGGGGGCTGCGGGGGTCGGCCGCCTCCTCCCCCCATTGTCCCAAATTAGTTGGCGAGTTAAAGAACGGATATGTAATTTGCAATGACTTATGGCCGACAATAGTCATAATTTCTCTTATTTTTCACCTATTAATGACTTTTATTTACTTTCTTGGAGGCCAAGCCATACTTTTGCTCAAGGAATAAGTTTTAAAACGATTCCAAGATTAAAAACAGCTATTTTAGCATAGTTTTTTTATTATCAAGCGTAACTTTTAAAAATTTTCGACGCTCCGTGTCAAATGCTGCAAATACAGTAAGTCGAGCAGCAATCCAAGCTTCTAATGTTATTTCTATAATTATCGGGCGCTCTACGCCGGATTTTCGCTGTCAACGAAATTTAATGATTTGTTCGCAAAAAATTGCCGAAAACTTTAAAATTTTTATTAGACAACGTAAAACGCCGGAAAAAACGCTATTTCGCACTAAAAAGGAAAATTTTTTGGACCTATTATCGACTGTTTTTCAAAAAATTGTGTAACGCCTCCTTTGAAAATCCTATATCCACTACTAATAGCATGGCTAGTGTTGGGAAAGATCGGTATAAGGGCTTCAGCCAGAAAGCTTTTTTGATCAAAAGTGGACCTAAGAACTGTAATAAACATTTATAGCACAAAAACTGCCTCAATTCGAAGTTTATGGTAAATTTCGAGCAATTTTACAAGAACTTTGTAATTTTTTTTCTGTTTTCTACCTCTATTTTTACTTAATTTTGCGAAAAAATTTCCATTCTGTTCTTCTGGTGGCCTCCCTTCTCCCACTAAATCCCGCCATAACGTGAACGCCTGGTCTCTACCATACATGTACAGCATGGGAATTCTGGGAGGGAATTGAGCTGAAAAATTTTTAAAAAGTTCCTTTTTGGGCTAAAAAACGACGGTTACGCATCAAAAACTGTTTTTCAACGTTTCGTGCAATGCTCTTTCTTTCTAGGACATAAAAGCATTAAGAAAATCTGAAAAAATTCGTAGAAGATAGCGATAATTGAACATAATATTTTTTGACTATGTTATAGTCAAAAAATGTGTTATTTGACTTTTAAGCTAAAAATAAGCAAAAAACGCTTAAAAAGATACAATTTTTACAATTTCCACGAAAAATGAACAATTCTGAGGGGGGAAAGGGTCGCAGCCAAACTGCGGGAGGTCAGTAGCCATTCTGGGGGGTCAACCCCCAAGCCCTTCTTCAAAGAACACATATGGTCTCTACCCGAAACACAGCATCACCATAATGACCGAAATTCTATTTAGTCACTGATCTTTACTGTAAGGTGTATAAAATATGTCTAATGTGTCCTTTTCTACGAAACGCAGGGTTTTTAAATACATTTGTGGTTTTCATTTCACTGAAGGCACTCAGTAAATAACAGTATTGTACCGTTGTCTTAATTTTAGTAGGTACATACAGTTAGCGGAGTTGTCAAAAATTGAAGGTAACGGATGATAATTATATAAGCATTAGCACCTTTAATGATGATTAATATTTCAGCTGCCTACATTTTGCAAAGCTCAGCACCCCTTGATAAAATGGTACAGTCAATGCATAAGCATTTTGCAAGCCTATCCACCAACCAGATCATCGCTGAATCAAGTGCTAGCCAACACTGTTATAAACGCATTGGAAATTTACATTTTGCCTTTCACAGCCATTCTCTTCTGCTACATTTCTATCATAATGGCAATACATCGCAAGGACAGCATCGATGAAAAGCGTAAATTTACTTTTTTTACGTTGTTCGGGTTCAAGACGTTTAAATTTTATTTGCTATTTGCATTAGATTCATGACCTAGTCTATTATCAAAAAAACAAATGGTCAATAGGATAAAAGAAGAATTGCGCAGATCAATAAAAATAGTAGCAAAAGGAGCGTCGCTGCGCCTTTTGCTAGATCGATTTTTTGCAAAATGGGTCGCTCCGCTCCCCATTTGCAGCAAAGATAGAAATGAGTGATGATCAACATATATTTTGAATCACCAAAATTTTCAATTTCAGTTCAGCAGGTTTCTTTAATCACTTTACAATCAATCATGTTATTTTGCTCATTATTAAAGTTTCTTGCCTCATTTTTCCGCTCGTGTGACAACAAGAGGGCATTTTAAATTGTACAAAAAGTAAATTTGACGCATTGTTGACAAACGCAACAAGTTCCACATAAAATCAAGCCTTAGAAATAGAGATATCCGAAATCGTGTCAGCATTTCTGAAAACCGTGTGTCTGCTGCTTCCGTTTGACTTACATTGCATCGCATGCACGTTGGTTTACACCAAAAGCATTTATAAGTTGATATGCCTAATTTAGCTTGCAGCGAGCCCGCCCTCATTGATAAGTCATGTTTTTATGCGCCTCCCGTAATTTTTCACTTACCAGTTTTTTTAGCTCTTTTATGTACCATTTCATGAATTTTGAGTAGTCGATCCGGAGTCGGACCTCCAACTAACCCCATGAGTCAAATCTGAGGAGTAACATAGCTGTGCTTTTATAAAGAGTCTAAAACCCTCAATTTTGCATTACGGATAGGGTGAGTTTGGTCTCCTGTATCTAAAAAACTAATCCGTTAATTTCCTTCAAATTGTAAAGAAATGTCATTAAGGACATTAGCAAGAAGTACTTAAAATTTACTCGAAATTTAATTGCTACGATTTGAGATACTTAGCAAAATGCAGTTTTCAAAAGCGTTTTTCTTACGGTTTTCGGCTATTTTACAATGCAGTGTAATGTGGTTCACATCAATGGATGGAGCATTAAAAGTTGGCCTACTTTGAAGTAAAAGTTTTGCCCTGCGGCAAGCAAAGAAGCCTCTAGAAGCGTCATATTTTTTCGGCTAACTCGTCGTTTCCGAGTTTCAGCCGCTCGATTGGGCTAATTTAAGAATAAATTCGGATGGAATCAGGGGCCAGGGATACTCCTTAAGTCAAAATATGAAGAGCATTCCATTAAACAGTAAAAACTTTTTTCCACAGACACACAGACAGACACACAGACAGACACACAGACAAAATCCAAAATAATATTACAGAAGTTTTGGTTGGCATCTCAAAACGGTCCGGAAATCAATAATTGTGATATTTATTGTGGATTCTCAATACATTTCAGGAGTCTTATCCAAACGCGCATATAGGGGGTCTGGGAGAGTCCAGCCAGATGCGTTCCCAAAATATTAAGGGGAAAGTTCTTTGAAGAAAATGAGGTAAAATGAAGACTAGAAAATGAAAAATTTTATGCAAAACGTGCTTGATATTGATCAGATTGCTGATTAACATAAATAGTTTTATTTTAGCATCACCCGTTTTTGATACTGTTTTGACTCAAAAAAGCTCTCTGTCTGACGCCCCTCGCAGACCAACCGTGCTGTGCATTTATAGTCATGTCATGTCCCCAACAAATATATGCACGTGAGGATTGGGAATCTAGACTATGACTCTACTTTCCAAAGCGGCCCCAAATTCAGATTTACCATATATGAGTAGTGAAACTTTAAAAGAACAGTGATTTGGTCTAGAAAAAACGGGTTCAGAATTTGAACCAGAAGGAAAACTGAAAAAGCGAAAAAATTTGCACAAGTTTTTTATTAATATCGAGAGACATTTACGTTTTCCAAAATTGATGCATGTTTAGAAATCAATCAGAGAATAAAGATTATGCTATATATTTTAGCTTTAGCCTTATATTATGCTGCAGTCATCTTAAACGCAGCGTAAAAACTGCCTTAGTTGACAGTTCCTGATCGATTTAAAACACTTTTGCATAAAAATTCTGATGTTTGCCCGTTTTTGACCCTAATTTTGTCTTTTAATAATTATTTCCTGTTCTTATGGGGTCTGGATCTTTGTGCTCCCATCCTATTTGCATGTTTGGCGCCAATTATTGTAAAAATTTTGGGAATTTTAAATGTGTTTATTTTTAGCTCATGCGTCGTCGGTGACACGACTCACGGCGACGTCTTACGCTCAACAACGCAACCGATCGCCAACCTTGTCGTCGTCGATAATGACGGCGCTTTCGCCGCCGACGTCGGCGTCAATTTTGCCGCTCGGCGCCAACGTCGACGATACGTTCACTCGGCTTCGACGTTCGGCCAATCGTGCCATACAACGAGCGCGTAGCAAAACTCTACGCATGACCATTGTTGTCGTTTTGACTTTCTTGATATGCTGGACGCCTTATTTCATAATGGTATATAGTACAGTAACTGATAAAATTTCAAATTTCGGATAGTCAAAATGACGTCACCTTAGTGTTGTTAAAAATATTCTACCTGTACCTAACAATTTCACTTTCTTACATTCCTGTTAACGAAGCCGATCACGAAGTTTTTCCTTTTTTCTATACACGGACAAATATTTCTCGCTTATTCTACTAGAAAATTTTTTGCTTGCTTAACTTTTTTCCTTTTTGATTGGATTGAACTTCAACGTTTTGAACAACTTTCACAAATGATAATGATATGATTGGTAGCTGCTGGTCCTCATATCAGGTGTCAGGTTCGAAAAATGCATCGCTTAATTCTTATGCTATTAAAGTCTGCTTTAAGTGAATGGCTTAGGGTTGGGATGTTCCCTACTTTTGAACTACGTAAGTTGTTCAATTTTACTCACAATGGGTAGATGACGAACAGAATTTAAGTCGAAAAAAATAATAAATCGCAAAAACGTCTTAATTGAAAAAATATTGTTTAAAGCTACTGGCCGAAATGTAGAGAAAAACGAGGTTAGGTGTTGGTTATTAGACGACGACAACAATAGACACTGAGCCTTTTTGCTGGAATTCAGGGCATCAGCTTGAGACTGAACACTGAATGTGTAATTACAGCGTCAGCTCAAGAGAAGCTGAGCCACAGGCTCAGCGATCAGCAGCTAAGGCTTAGCTGCTCTCTTGGCATCAGCAACAGAGGCTGAGCCATGCATTTGGCGTCAGCTGCAAGGCAGAGCCGCGCACAGTTGGCATGAGCAACAAAGGCTGAGCAGCTCATCTGGCTTCAGCAACAAAGGCTGAGCCACGCATTTGGCTTCAGCAACAATGGCTCAGCTGCTCATCAACAAAGGCTGAGCTGAGCGTTTCCTATTGTTCATACATGCGCATCAGGTGTCAATATAATACTGAGTAGCATGTCGTTTTACCTGACAGAGTAAGTAAGCAATAAAGCATGATTTAAATGAAGTTTTGTGCGCTTTCTGACATTTATAGTTAAGGTCCTCAAGTATTAAAAACACTTGAACGACCTTATAATTATTATGAATAGTGAGTTTGATCCTTCAGCACATACCATATTTTTATTTTTCTGGACATAATCTTTGAATCATACCCGAGTAGTAATGCAAATTGAACATATTCTTTGACTCAGTATGCGACAGATGATATAAACTTCACCAATACGTACCTACATAATAATTAAAAAGTGTTACTTTTACCAGTATATAAGGATACTACTAATCGCTCAGAGAGTTTTGATTGATTAGCCCGTCAAATGACTTGCTCTCCCACACTGAAGTACATATCTGTAGAATGGCTTTTGACTGCTCTGGAATATTACAATTGAACCTTTGATTTTTTTCAGGTCGCCATACATTTCGCCGAAATGGATTTCGTGACCGGCAAGAAGCAACCGAACGCCACGATATCCGTTCCGCCGCTATTCGAGCGATTTTTGTACATTTTCGCCATTTTCAACTCTTGCGTCAATCCGTATTTGTACGGCGTTTTTTCGTTCAAATTGCGACGCGAACTCGCCGATCTAATCACGGGCCTTTCTTCGTCGCGCAGCCGACGTTACTGCGATCGGTGGCTCGGACAGCGACCGGCAGCAAAAGTCAGCGGCGGCAGCGACGTCGCCAAAATTAGCCAAAACAACGCCGGCGGCAGCGACGTTAGTAATGCCTTACGCGACGTCGCCAAAAGCAGCCAAAACGACGTCGTCGGCGGCAGCGATCGACGGCGTTGCGTCGACGGCAGACAGTCGTCTAATCGCGGCCGTCGTCGCTATGAGCATTTCGACGACTGCGAAGAGTCGGATGAAGCCAGACCGTTGGCCGCTTTCTAGTCAAAAACATTTTTTACATCCGATTTCCATGCACGAGCTGACATTTTTATGTGTTTTAAAGTTTATTTTGCGCGTTCTTAAGAACACAACGTACACCCATTTCACTCGTAGAAAATTGCAGTAGAGGTGCATGACACAAGGGTATTATTTAGAGCACAGGCAACCAAATTCAACATGGACGGGTCGTTATCCGGCAAACGTTTTATTAAAACAAACAATCCTATTCCCAAGCGTATTAAAGCGAAATCGCCTCCGCCCAAGCACGGATTTAAAGATGGGCGAGGCCGGCGAGGATTTAAGGGGGGCGGAGGGGCGGCCGCCCCCCATTGGCCAAAGATACTTGGCGAGATAAAGAATGGATATGCAATTTGCAATGATTTTTGGCCGTCAGTGACCATAATTTCTCAAATTTTTCCTGCGCTACGCGCCGAATGGTATCTATTAATGACATTTATTAACTTTCTTGGCGACCTGGAAGCCATTTTCTGTTCTATTTTTGCATAGTTTTCTTCTATTTTCAATTGAAAATATCGATGTTTCGCATCAAATGCTATAAAAACAGGAAATCAAGCAGTAAATCATGCTTTTAGACGTCTTTCCGCCTTAATTTCACAAATTTTCCGGCGCTACGCGCCAGATTTTTGTAAAAGTCAAAGATATTTAATGATTTTTTCGACCAAAATTGTCGAAAATTTTAAAATGTTGTGAGAAAATATTGCGTCAAAAGTGATTTTATGTAAAAGTATACAATGTAAAACACCGAAAAAACGCGATTTCGCGCGTTTAGGACAAATTTTCAGACCTATTTTCGACTGTGTTTGGAAAAGTTGGGATACCGCCCCCCCCTTAGGAAAATCCTAGATCCGCCACTGGTTGGAGGGCGGCCGCCCTATCGTCAAAAATTATTTGGGCGCAATAGAGAATTGTTAGTATATTTTTGATGATTTTAGCCATTTTTTTATTAGGATTTTTCAAATTTCTTCAAATGCAAAAATGACATTTATTGATTTTCTTGGCGCTCTAAAAACTTTATTTTACGTCAGAAGAGATGTTTATGTACAGAACAAGAATTGTTTAGCTCTTAACATGATTTCTCGAGTATTTTTTGCTGCTTTGCGCGTTTTTCGCAGAAAATTTCTAATTTTTTTCAGATCATAAATAATTTTGTCTATCAAAAGACCGCAGAAAACGGATACTTTAACCATAATGGACGGTTTTTCGGACAATTTTTAACACTATTAGGAAAATTTTGGGTTACGCCACAGCCCCGTCAGAAAATACTGGATCTGCTACTGCCTTTGCCTAATTCCATTTCCAGAGGAACTTTTTACCGTTTGATGTAGAGTGGAGGGACCAACCAGGCTCATCTTAATTCGTCTCATCTCTGAATACTTATGTATCAAAAGCGTTTGGCCCGAATCATGTTCTACAAAAAAAGGTAACTGATGATTGCCCTTCTTGCAAATTTCTCACAATTATAATAACTTTATGTACATAGGTCAAAAACTTATACTATCACTTGGGATGGGGCGTTTCGCTGCCTTATTTGCTAGAGCAATCTTTTTTACAAATGGGTCGCTTCATTCACTATTTGCAAAAAAGGCTGGATGACGAATATGGCAGGAATTGTCTACCCATGTCATATTTATTATTGTCTTATTTGTACTTTCTAATATTATTGTCGCCCCTCAGTCTTACAATCAAAATATCGCAAAGCAGGGCTACTCAGAAATTATCGATAGGTTGCCTTTGCTCTACAAATAAATTATATGTTATTGCCGCTTTACAACGACTAATTTTATTTTACTTTCTTTCTTGCTTCCTTTCTCTTTCGTGTGACAATTAAAGGGCATTGTAAACTGTGCAGAAAATTGAATTAAAGTTTGACCGATTCGCAAACACTAAAACTTCCAAATAAAATTAGCCGCTGGAAGCAAATATATTTAAAATAGTATCAGCATTTTCGGAAGCTATGACTTTGCTGCTTTCGGTTTGTTTTAATTGAATCGAATTTTGAATGAAGCGTCATTAGGAAAGCATTTATAATTTGATATCTTGCTGGGAGCTCGTCCTTAATGAGGAATCGTGCTTTCCAGGACCTTCCTTCCTGTTAACCCGTCCCCTATTTGTTTTATAGTGCTAGATCCTGCGTTTTGAGTAGTCGATTCGGAATCAGAGGTCCACTAAACCTTGGGGGCTAAATTTGGGAAGTTACACTTATAGTCTGTTTCAAAATTCTTGAGACTTTTTTTACAGTCGGGTGATTCGAAAGTCGGCCAATCGACAAAGAGCAGTTTCTTAGTACCCGCCTCTCGCATCAACTGATTCGCTAATTGTACAAGAAGTACATATGTAAAAATTTTAACTTCGCCTCCGCTTCCCAATGAAATGGAAGGTGGTTCGTTGTACAGGCAGTTGCATGTATTAATAGGTAAATAAAATACGCAGAGCATAAAAGATGAAACAGGACGATTACACGCAAGGCGATACAACGACCGAATAACGAATAACCAATATTCAGAAAAACGTCACATTTTAAGTTAGATTAAAGAATTCTAAAAGTTACGTGGGAGAAAGGTCATGTGCTAATTGACGTCAAAGAAAACTGAGAAATCGGCGATTTCGGGTCTTCGAACAGATCGGAGAGATAGATTAAACGAAACGCAGGGAAACTTGGGTGGTCACGAACTTTAGAAAAAGCTGAATATCATTCGTCATATGATGAGTATGTTAAATACGAATAAGTTTAGAACGTTAATTAAAAAGCATAAAGAATATGAACCTATATTCTTTACACTCAAGTGGTTCACCAATATTACCACACACTTCAACAGCGAGGAATACAGAGTTCGACTGCGCGCGTGTATACGTATTCTTCGAGCGCGAAGCTGCAGCCTGCGGTCTTACAGCTCCTAAGAACAAAACTGACCCAGAGTGCCAAATCACAAGTTTTAGATCCAAATAACATGCAATCGATGATAGCCAACCGGATGAGAGCCCTTACGCTGATTGGCTGAATTTTTCTGCATCCGAATCACCTTACTGTAAAAAAGTCTCTAGAATTTTGAAACAGACTATAGATGCGCTTAAAACGACAATACCCAAAATTTTAAGTTGGGTAGGTTTGGGCTTCTCAAAAACTAGTCCTTGAATTTTCTTCAAATTCTACAGTAAGATCACTTGTATCATCGTTAACAAAAAGTTGAAATTTAAATGAAATTTTTAAGCTGTACGATTTGGAATATTTAGAAAAATGCATTTTAAAAAACTTCGTCCGTATGGAGTTCCGACTGCGATGTAAAGTGGTCTATGTAGGTAGATTAGGCATTAGCGCATTAAAATTTGTGCCACAGCAGTTATTTTTTATACATAAGTCACAAAAGCCACCAAAAACATTTATAGTACATAATCGGAATCAGGGGCCTGAAATATCCATTTGAGCCAAAATATCAGTATCACTGCTTTTTTCACAAACATACACACGGACAAGTCAAAATTAATATTACTTGTTGATAATTAGGCAGCATTCAGAATGGTGTAAATGGAATTGTTTACTTATGTTATGTGATTGAGAAGCCCAAAAACTGGGCAGGTCCGAAGACCCGCCATTGGCCAGTGTTCGGTTGCTTTCGCAAGCCGAACGAGTGCTCAATTTCCCGAATAAAATTGCGCCATTCAATACGGAAAAGAAACGTCATCTCGACGGGTTAAAGCGCAAAAGAGCGCAAAAAGCTAAAAATAGCAGCACCCCAACAGCGAAAGCGTGTTTGAACGGGACAGCGCATGAGTTCGATCAGAATGTAAGTGCCGTCTCACTTATGTACAGCTACTACCGAATCACCCTACTGTAAAAAATCAAGAATTCTAAAACTGGCCGTACGCTGATCTACTTTTTGTGGAGTAGCTACAGTCTGCTCCATTCCAAAAGGCCCATTTTCGCTAATGTCTTGTTACTGTATCAGTTGTTTTGCTGCGTAATTGCCTTCTTCAATGTTGTCCTCGTAACGGCTGGCTGCTTTAAAATCTTATTGATTTATAATGTGCTTTGCTTAACATGTGACATATCTAATAAAATGCCGCAACAATCTAAATCGTAAAATATTATGCTACAGTAATAAGCCGTAAAACAGAAATGGGCCGTTTAGAATGAAAAACTATAGTTTAGGGTTCTAAAATCATGTAGGTACGTATTCTTTGCGGTTTTCTTCTGAATTTGGTTCAGGCTATGAAAAGGCTTCGAAACTCCGATGCAGTAATGCGGCTAATGTCGAATATCTCCGTGCAAATTATTTTATTCTATTCTGTATTTTATTTATTATTTTTTCAAAAGTTATTCGTGTAGGCCATATAAGTTATCGTTAGCTCCATTTCACTGTATGCATGTCCCCCTTCTGGATTATCTGCAGAGTGCGGGGTTGCCTGCCAGGTGCAGGAGAATTCTCCTGAATTCAGGAGAATCTAAAATTTTCAGGAGCAGGAGCAGGAGAATGGGCTTTTCAGGAGAAATTTCAGGAGAAGTTGTAAACATGCAGGAGAATGCAGGAGAATTTTAAAATGTCAGGAGAATTCAGTGGAATCCTGAAAATCTAGGAGGAGTTCAGGAGAATTTTCAAAACTTAAACAGCAAGTTATTATGATTATCATACATTAATCTTCTTACTGTACTTACTGTAGTTAGTTAGTTGTATGTAATTTTATACTTAGATCTTTCACATTAAGAATTTATTTCGTTCATAGTTAAGACCACCGTTTTTTCCACTTTTTGGTCTATTTGTCAACCAAAATTTTGTGAAATGGAAAAATTTTCGGGCTTGGTTGGCATTTGTGGAAAATTTTTGTAATGTCAAAAATGCGTTTTAGAGAGTTAAAACTTGAAATTTTTCGGCGCTTCGCGCCGAATTGATTAAATTCTTACTTATTAGTAATCCTTAAGCCGCGCCGCGCCATTTTTATCGACAATCTGGTCTAGAACTTCACTACGATTGAAAATCCTTATTTTCTGCAATTATTCAGTTAGTTTTTTAATGCAAAAATGCGTTTTAGAGAAGTGAAACTACAAAATTTTTCGGCGCTTCGCGCCGAATTGATTTAAATCTTGTTTTGTTATTAATATTTGAGCCGCGCCGCGTTAAGTGCAGCATTTTTATCGAAAATTTGATCTAGAACTTTACTACGATTGAAAATCCTTATCTTCTGCACGGATTCGGTTAGTTTTTGTAATGCAAAAATGCGTTTTAGGGCTAAACTTAAGAATATGGTACTTTCAGAAAAGGAGCAAAACGATTAGGAATGCCAAAAATTTTTTTTCCAAAATGATAGAACATGATAAATTGAAGCGCGGGAAGGAAATTTGGTGAAAATCTGAGCCATACTTGCAAAGTTGCAGGCAACTCTCGATTTGAATGTTGGCGTGGGGCGATTAAACGACTCGATTCAAGGACTTACACATTTGTCAGAAATAAATAATATGGGCTGAAATAACGGAAGGAAGCATAGCAATGAACGAGAAAAAAGAAAAAAGGCGCGGAAAGCTGTTTGAAATTTTGAAAAAACTTAAAAAAATTTCATATTTTTTTGCATGTTTTTTTCGGTTTTACTCGATAAGATATACGAAAATCTAAGTTTTTGCTTCTATTATACTCAGGCTTAGGCTTAGTATATCTAAAAGGTGTTTCAAGCTGCTTAGGTCGAGGTCGCTCCCGCTTAGGTCGATGTATTGATGCTTAGGTCGATGTATAGATGCTCAGATCGATATATAGATGCTTTTAAGTCGATGTATAGATGCTTAGTTCGATGTATAGATGCTTAGGTCAATGTATAGATGCTTAGGTCGATGCATAGATGCTTAGGTCGATGCATAGATGCTAGGTCGACGTAAATTGGGTATCTACATGTGATTCTGCATCCAGCTGTTTGAATCTTCAAATACTTAGGTCGATAAGATGCTTGTTTAGGTTGAGAAGAGGTTAATTAAAGAAACTCATAGCTTTTGTAATATTGATCATAGACGGATGAAATTTTTTTCCACGCTTTCTTTTAATATGTCCTAAGTACTGAGCAAAAAATCCACTCTTCTGAAGTTTATTTGTTAGTATTCAGAAGTACCATATTCTCAAGTTAATCCGCTGTTTCAGAGAGGTGAAACTACAGAAATTTCTCATTGATTTAATCTCTTACTTGTTATTGATGTCCAAGCCGCGCGGCGCCAATTGCAGCATTTTTATCGATAATCTGGTCCTAGAACTCCACTACGACTGAAAATCCTTACCTTCTTGAAATGAAATAGTTTATTGCGACAGAGACGGAATTAAAACAATACAAATTCGGTCAAATTAAAAAAAGAAAGAATCATACACTGAAATGTCGTCAATGCAATGAAATATATATATCAAAAACCTGCGCAAGGACTATAAAGGCGGTTTGCACTTACTTATAGTCTAAGGTAAAACTAATTTTCTCTAAACGACTGCTGAAGGAGGGAAAGTTCGGGGCATTTACAACTTCTTCTGGCAAATTATTCCAAAGAGGAGGGAGTCTATTTGCAAAACAATACAATTTCAAATTTAAGCGAGATTTAGGTATTTTTAGCTTTACCGAGTTAACTGATCGAGTGATGCCATTACACACCGTGAACAACTCGTTAAAATCGATGTCTATAAGACCATGGTAAATTTTATAGGCCATCGATAGATCATGACGGACTCGACGTAACTGAAGTGAGTCTAATTTAAGAAAATCTAATCGTTCACTATAGCTCAAGTCGGGAAAATTTAAGACCCTTCTAGTAAAGTATCTTTGAACTCTCTCAATACTTTTCACGTCTTGCTTTTTGTGTGGTGACCAAATAACCGTGCAATATTCTAGTAAAGGTCGGATATACGTTTTATAAGCCATAATTAGCAGTTCAGCATCTTTAGCCTTAAATGCTCGAAAAATCAATGACATCCTAAAATATGCACTTTTAACTATATGTGCAATGTGCGGCGAAAAATCCATATATTCGTTCAAAAGAATACCTAAATCTTTTACTTCGTTGTTTTCCAAAATATCCTCCATTCCAATCGAATATTTTTGCCTGGGATTTTTATGACCGAAATGCAAAACGGAGCACTTAGCCAAAGATAAAGGTAATTGCCACTTTTCAGACCACTCATGGATATTCAGTAACAAATTGTTCAACAAACCTGCTTGTTCTGTTACGGAAAACATTTTTACATCATCCGCAAATAGGTACATTTTCAACTTTTCATTTTTGTTCAGAAAAGCGATATCATTTATGTAAAAAAGAAACAAAAGAGGACCAAGAACGCTACCCTGTGGAACTCCGCTAGTAACATCAGTGAGCTCAGAAAAAGAATCACCAATTTTTACCTGCTGAGTTCGACCATGTAAAAAATCTGTAATCCACAAAAATAATCGTCCTTTTAGTCCGTAAAATGAAAGTTTGTGAAGGAGTTTATTATGTGAGACAGAATCAAAAGCTTTGCAGAAGTCTAAATATATAGCATCAACCGGACTTTTAGAATCGATGTGGCATATAATTTCGTTTATGTACATTAATAGTTGGGCTTCACACGATTTTTTAGGCAAAAATCCGAACTGAATAGATGAAAAAATTTTGTTTATTTGAATGTATGTTAAGATGTTATCTTTTAATATTTTCTCTAAAATTCTGTAACTCACACACGTTAACGAAATAGGCCTATAATTAGAAGTTATGGAAGGATCACCCTTTTTGAAAATGGGGATGACGTGAGCTGTTTTCCAGATTTTTGTAAGTTTACCAATTAACAAGGAAATGGAAAAGATCTTTTTAAGAGGTAACAAGAGCGAGACTTTTCAAATTTTTATACAAAATACTAGGTAATCCGTCTGGACCAAAGGAACTAGAACAATTTAAGTTGGAAATGGCTTTAGCCATAGCTGCTTTATCAAGTATGATATTTTCCAAACCAGGCAAATTCTTTGAATCAATGTCAAGTAAGGGTAAGCTTCCATCATCCTGAGTAAAAAACTGAACAGAAAAAAGTATTTAGTAAAGTAACTTTCTTAGATTCTTCCAAAACTTTTGAAATGCTAAAATGATTTAGAGAGCTAAAATTTCAAAATTTCCTAGCGCTTCGCCGCCATTTGATAAACTATAATTTTAATTGTCAAAAACGACTTCAGAATTGGCTAAAATGCTTTACTGAAGGAAGGAAATTCAAGTTTCAACATAAATAACGTATACTGATCGTGATATTCTTGTAGAGCGCGAAATTTTTATACAAAAAGTGCATCAAACACCGCTATTGCATGTGTACATAAAATTTTCCGCTTAAAAACACTGATTTTTCAACACAGGCGCTCTATTTTGAACGTTTTTAGACCTCCCAAAAAATGTGGAAAAAAGTCGGAAAAAGTGGAAAAAAATTTTGGGTTCAATCTATAATGTCAATCAAATCGCTGGGAAAAAAACGGTGGAAGACCTAAGTGTTAAGTTATAACTATATCCAAATAAGTTTCGTGCTTCCGTAGTAAATCATTCATTCATTCATTTATTTATTCACTTAATATTACGAAGTGCAGAAATGCATAGCTTTACACACCGCCTAATTGTTTTTATCAGTTTCATAGACGTTTGCAAAGCGCCTATAAACATTTTTTGATATATTTCAAAACATAGGGATTTGCTTGCTACTGAAGTACATACAATTAGTAATAAAGTATTATTTATTTTTTCAAAAGACATTGCAAACAGGGCTCTTTCCAGAAATTTATGATGATGTAAGTGCAACTGAAAATTGGCGGTCACTGTTTTAAGCACAGAAACTGTTTTTTCGAATAATGAAGATAACATGCAAGAGATCAGAATGAAATAACTGGGTGAACCAAGATAAATTGGCCTGAGCATGCTTGATATGCATGTGTACATACAATTGTAGATCTGATGTACAACCTTCCCTGCAAAATATGAGCCAGGAGAATTTTCAGGAGAATCAAAATATTTTCAGGAGAATTGCAGGAGAACTTTTCCCCAATTTTACCTCTGTGCAGGAGAATCTGAATTTTGGGACCTGGCAACATCTGTATCGTGCTTCCACCGTTTTTTCCGCATTTAGGGGTTTTTGAACTGAAATTTCGAGATGTGGGAAAATTTTGGGCTAGATTCATGCTGTTGAAAATTTTTGGGATGCAAAAATGCGTTCTAGAAGAATGAAATTCCAAAATCCGGATTGATTCATTTTTAATGTTCTATGTTCCCGGCCACCGTTTTTTCGGCAGTAATTATTTACAGTCAACTGCAGGTAATATAGCACACGATGTAAAATTATATGCTGTCAAAAACCAGCAGTCTAGACTGCAGGTAATATAGCACACAATGTAAAATTATATGCAGTCAAAAACCAGTGGCCTAGACTGCAGGGGAATTTTTTTCTGATATGGTTTTATCTCAATTTTCCTAAAGACAGTGTGTTTACGCTTTTTTAACCTCAGAACTTTAATGTAGAAATGTTAAAAATGGGGGCTTGTGCATAATTTTTTTTGCATAATTAATTTTCAAGAATTTTTTTCTGCAAACCCCTATTTTGGCTAAAGTTAAGAATATGGTACTTTCAGAAAAGAAGCAAAACGGATACGGAAAGCCAAAATTTTTGTGCTAAACTGGTAGAACATGATAAATTGAAGCGCGGAAAAAACATTTGGTGAAAATCTGAGCCATACTTGCAAAGTTGCAGGCAACTGTCAATTTGAGGGTTGGGTGGGTGTGGGACGATTAAATGGCTTGATCCAAGGACTTACACATTTGTCAGAAATAAATAATATGGGCTGAAATTATGGAAGGAAGCATAGCAATGAAGGAGAAAAAAAGAAAAAAGGCGCGGAAAGCTGTTTGAATTTGCATGTTTTTTCGGTTCTACTAGATAAGATATAGGAAAATCTAAGTTTTTGCTTCTAATATACTTAGGCTTAGGCTTAGTATATCTGAAAAGGTGTTTTAAGCTGCTTAGGTCGAGGTCGCTCCCGCTCAGGTAAATGTATAGATGCTTAGGTCGATGTAATAGATGCTTACATTGATGTACAGATGCTTAGGTCGATGTATAGATGCTTAGGTCGATGTATATAGATGCTTAGGTAGATGTATAGATGCTTAGGTCGATGTATATATGCTTATATCGACGTAAATTGATGTCTACACATGATTCTGCATTCAGCTGTTTGAATCTTCAAATTCTTAGGTCGAGTAGATGCTTGCGTAGGTCGAGAAGAGGCTAATTAACGAAACCCATAGCTTTTGTAATACTGATCATAGATGGATAGATATTTTTTTCCGCGCTTTCTTCCAACATGTTCTAAGTACTGAGCGAAAAATCCGCTCTTCTGAAGTTTATTTCATAGTATCCTGAAAGTACCATATTCTCAACTTACTTCCCCATTTTTAACATTTCTACATTACAGTTCTGACGTTAAAAAAGCTGAAGCAGGGTGTACTCGATTCATCACAGTTATTGTTTTGGACTTGCCGTGCATATCGAATTGGTGCCAGAGATGGTCCAAGCCTAAAGCACAACTGGGGCAGAAATTGCTCCACTCGCTTTATTCGCTCCACAATTTTTGCCTCAATTGTCTCAGGCTTAGACCATCAGCTGACACCAATGTGAATGCACTTTCTAAGCCTAAGCCTAAGATGTTCGTATAAGCAAGCTGGTGAGTTGTGGGCAAGTACCTATTTGCCAAAAATTTAGCTGGCATGGATCTAATCACCGAATTTTTTTCTAATATGGTTTTATCTCAATTTCCCAAAAACAGTGTTTTTATGCTTTTTTAACCTCAGAACTTCAATGTGGATTTGTTAAAAATGGGGGCTTTTGCATAATCTTTTTTTGAATAATTTTTTTCAAAAAATTTTTTTCCCACCGATCCTCCTAAAAATACTTTTTTCTGATAGATTCAAGGACGCTGAGTCCAGAAAAACTGTTCTGGTGGCTGACGAATATTTGTGGAGATAGAGCCCTAAGAACATTTTGATAATCACGTTTTTTGAAAGTTTGAAGGGCTCTATCTCCACAAATATTCATCAGCCCCCTAAAAGCTTTGTTTCTAAATTCAGCGTCCTTGAATCTATCAGAAGAAAAAGTATTTTTAAAAGAATCGGTGACAGAACTATATTAGAAACTGTAGCCAACTGCAGGCAATATAGCACACAACAATGTAAAATTAGATGCAGTCAAAAACCAGCCGCCTAGACTGCAGGTAATATATCACTTAATGTGATATTATATGCAGTCAAATTCAATGTTTTTTGATATGGGAAGTTGGCGCTTCGCTTGCATTTTAACCTGCAGTAGATGGTTTAGGAGATACGTTTATATGAGATGGTTTGGCAGATTTGCTTCCTCAATATGGAATGTTTTTTTGCGCTGCGTGGGTAGCAGCTTCAATAGCTGCCCATCCATCCATTAGCGCATTTTGATGGGCCAGCGTAAGCTCTGGTCCTGCATGATAGATATTGCGTAGTTGTTGCTGTTCTTGTCCTCGTTCTGGGAAATTGTTTTACTTTAGTGGAAATAAAATTATACAGCAGATACAAGATACTGGAAAAAATGGTGTGTGGCGACAGCAATTGCTTGCAGAATTCAGATTGGTGCCAGACATGGGCTAAGCCTAAGGCATAAATGGAGCAAAAATTGCTCTGCTCGCTTTCCTTGCTCTGCAATTTTCGCTCCATTTATCTCAGGCTTAGCCCATGCGCTTGCATCAATGTGAATGCACATAACTAAGTGCTTAAGACATTGATAACCCCACTCAGTCACAGTCCCCCGCCACTTCTGAGATTAATCCGAAACATTCCCAAATGCTTTTCAAAATCCTTGTTTCACATTGTTGAATAAACTTTGAAGCGTTTTATTTCAACTAAAATAAAACAATTCCTCAGAATGAGGACAAGAGCAGCAACAGCTACTCACTATCTATCATGCAGGACCAGAGCTTACACAGCCCATCAAAATGCGCTAATGGGTGGCTGGGCAGCTACAGTGGTCGCCATGAAAGATGACGCACCATCACCCTCAGAATTATGATGGATGGTGCATCACAAGCGCTGCGTTACGTCCATCATGCGCCATCATCTCTTTTTCTATTCAGCACCATTAACCTCCATCATCCTGTTAATCTGGCAATGCGGACGGCGCAATGTAGCTAGTAACAGCGCCAACAAGAAGGAAGCGCACGCACTTCCTTCTTGTTGGCGCTATTAATAGCTAAATTGTGCCATCCCCATCGCCAGATTAACGGGATGATGGAGGTTAATGGCGCTGAATTGAAAAAAGAGATGATGGCACATGATGGACGTAACGCAGCGCTCGCGACGCACCATCCATTATAATCCTGAGGGTGATGGCGCGTCATCTTTCATAGCGACCACTGTATTCATATGGGGGCAGTAAGAAAATTCTGAGGGGGGGGGCTGCAAGATTTTTCAAAGGTCAAAAAATGGCCTTAAAAATGATGGTATGGCGTAAAAACACCATTTTTTGACGTTTCTCATCAAGCACTATCCATTGGCATCAAAAAATTGTGAAAAAAAACGAAAAAAAATTTCAAAAATTGAATTCTGGGGGAAGTATTTTGATTTCTGGGAAGTATTTTGGTTTCTCAGGAGGGAGGGGGTGCATACCCCCCAAACCCCCTCCCCCACGCCCAGGTGAGCAGCTATTGAAGCTGCTACCCATGCAGCACAAAAAAACTATCCCTATTGAGGAAGCAAATCTGCCAGATCATCTCAAACAAAAATGCCTTCTAAAACCATCTACTACAGCTTGATGTGCGAGCAAAGCGCCAGCTTTCTATATCAATAAGCATTCAACTTGACTGCATATAATATCTCATTGTGTGCTAAATTACTTGCAGTCTAGGCCGCTGGTTTTTGACTGCATATAATTTTACATTGTGTGCTATATTGCCTGCAGTCTAGGCCCCTGATTTTTGACTGCATATAATTGTATGTTGTGTGCTATATTACCTGCAGTCTAGGCCGCTGGTTTTTGACTGCATATAATTTTACATTGTGTGCTATATTACCTGCAGTTGGCTGCAAATAATTACTACCTTTTTTTCACTTTTTGGCCTATTTGCCAACCAAATTTTTTGGAAGTGGAAAATTTTTTGAGCATGATTGGCATTTGTGGGAAATTTTTGTAATGTTAAAATGCGTTTTAGAGAGGTAAAACCTCAAAAATTTTTTGGCGCTTTGTGCCGAATATATTTAACTTTTACTTGTTATTGATCTTTAAGCCACGCCGCGCCAATTGCAGCATTTTTATCGACAATCTGGTCCATAACTTCACTACGATTGAAAATCCTTATCTTCTGCACGGATTTGGTTAGTTTTTGTACTGCAAAAATGCGTTTTAGAGAGGTAAAACTTCAAAAAATTGTCAAAAGCGACTGCAGAATTGGCTAAAATGCTCTATTGAAGTAGAGCGCCAAATTTTTATACAAAAAGTGCATCAAACACCGCTATTGCATGTGTACATAGAATTTTCCACTTAAAAAACTGATTCTTTAACACAGGCGCTCTTTTTTCAACGTCTCTAAGACCTCTCAAAAAACGCTGAGAAAGGTTGGAAAAAGTGAAAAAAATTTTGGATCTGGTCTATAATGTTAACCAAATTGCTGGAAAAAAACAATGTTCCCGGCGCGCTGCGCCAACTGCAGCACTTTTATGGACAACTTGCTCTAGAACTTCACATAATTGAAAATCCTCATCTTCTGAACGGGTTTCGACAATTTTTGTTATGCATTATTTGCAGTCAAAAAGCAGTGGCCTAGACTGCAAATGCCTAACGCGCACCATTATCACATTATTTGCAGTCAAAAACCAGCGACCATGATTGCAAATAATATTAGATAAGAAAAGAAGAAAAGAAAATTTATTTGGTGAAAGTATTAAAAGAAAGAAAACCTCTATTTATGCCTTGCACCTATTGAAATAATATGCCTGCATAATCTGCCTAGCTTTGACAAGCAAATTTAATGTGAAATCCTAAAAAAAGCCTTTTGAAACCCGCAAAAAACCGAAATAACCCACAAGGAATTTATAAAAAAATCCAATAAAACCCACTAAAAAGCCCAAAGACCCAAATGCAAAATTTTTCGGGTCGGATTTTGGCCAACCCTGGATACAATCGAACCTTTGATTTCTTTAATCTACAGGCGTAGCCAGGATTTTCGCCAGTGGGAATCCAACAATTTTTCTCCATTTAAAAAACTCAAAAAAACGGGCAAGCGCCATTAAATTACGTCTTTTTTGGGCTTTTCAAATCGTCGTGTACTATTTAAACAAAAAAATTTACTTATTGAAAATTTTTTACGTTTTTGACGGGTGCTCGAAGCGCTAATTCTTTTACTTCTTCTGCAATAAAACACTTCTTCTGCAATAAAACTATAGAAAGAGCCAAAGAAGGAATCGGCGCAAAGCGCCGACTTTTTCGATTTTTACGTCATAGAGCGGCATCATGCAACTATATTGCTCAGTTCTTGAACATAGGGAAGTGTTCTTTAGAGGGTATGAATTCCCCCTCAATTTTACTCCAGTGGCTACGCCATTGCTTAAATCGGCTAATTTAAAATATGCATAAAAGCTAGAAATTACCTTTTGAAACTTAAGATTTCATGCTGACATTGTTTCAAACAAATCCAATAGTCCTTAAGGACGGAATTGACAATACTGGAAAGTTTCAAATTTTAAAAAAAGGACATTTTCTAACTGACTTTGGGATGTGGAGTTCATATTTGAGAGGATTATGTAGTGGCCGGCATTGTTGACCGAATTACAGGCTGTTGAAGCTCACGTGCTTAAGGATGGGCGAAAAAGGGAATAAATGGCGTTTGGGGTATTTTTCAGTTTTCAATTTGTGGCGACAGCAATTGCTTGCGGATTTTAGATTGGTGCAAGACATGGGCTAAGCTTAAGGCATTAATGGAGCGAAAATTGCTCCGCTCAGTTCGCTCGCTCCGCAGTTTTCGTTCCATTTATCTCAGGCTTAGCCCATGCGCTGGCATCAATGTGAATGCACATAACTAAGCCTAAGCCTAAGACATTGGTAACCCCGCTCAGTCACAGTCCCCCGACGCTTCAAAGATTAATCCAAAACATTCCCAAAGGCACAGCTTACTTTTCGCCTATCCTTAAGCAAATGAACTTTAACAGCCCATAACTTGGTCAATAATGCCGACCGCCACCTTATTCTTTCAAATATGAATTCCCCATCCTAAACTCATTTGAAAATGTCCTTGTCCTAACTTTCCGGGACTTTCCAACCTCCTTTACCTGAGCCGTCCTTAATCTTATACTTAGGTAGGTAGGTATTACCGGAATAATAATCCAACCAGAGAACCATCCAAGACAAAAAAGGGCACTTCTGCCTGGAGTTTAGGCAGTACAGAGAATCTCAAATTTTTATTTTCAAGCATGATTGATTTCGGTCATATTTCATGCGATATTCAAGAATATGATATTTGTTCTTAACTCCAATGCATACTTGTAAATGAATTTATGTGCAAATTTGTATAAATTCCATGCAAATTTATGGAAGTTATGTAGATGATAGATTTTTCTTATTTTTGATGCGTTGATCAAGAGTATGAGATTTGAGGAGAGGTTATAAGGGGCTTATGGTTCAAATCCTTTGTTGGCAACCTATTTTTTTGCAAGAAAGGCACTTTGAACGAGTCATACGCGTTTGCTGTAACAACTCCGCGAATTCATGTACAAAATATATGTGTACATGGTCAGGATCGGCAGGGGGTGAAATCCCAAAAAATCCAAGACGGTAAATTTAACATTAACGATTTTTTTGCTGGCATAACGATCAAAACGGTCAAAATAGCCCATAAAACGTTTTTTCGTGGTAATATCGCATTTCACAAACATTTTTAGTCCATTTTGACTGCGTTATATAATTTTTAACACTAAAAATGCAAAAATATATCAATTTTGGACGCTTTTTAAGTACAAAATACCTAAAAGTACTGATCTGGCGCGAAGCGCTGGGAAAATATTTGACGTTTTTACTGCTTTTGACCTCAAAAATTATGCAAAAAACGTTTCATCAGCTCAAAATCGCCGGACAGTACCTGTCCGGCTGACCCTTTAGGGGGTGACACCCCCCTCCCCTTACTACCTCCCCGATGTGCATGTATGGTACAAAAGGCAGGTGTCAACCAGACACATGAGTGCCCTTAGTTGCTTTTACGTTTTGCGACTTAACTACATCCGGGCCTATATCAGGGTTTGTTTTAGGGGGGATGTAGGAGAAGGTCATCACCAAAATTTATTTAAACATGAGGGTGGACTAATGGATGAATTAAAACAGACGTTTTCACGACCACAAGAGCTGCACACTTTGAAAATTTTGCTCAGATACTTTAAATATAATGAGAATCCGATGGACACCCGCCTCTCTAGGGCTGGGGTCTGGGGTGACACGCTCACGCTCAAGCGCCCCCAGCAGGGCTTGGGGCAGAGCCGTTAGAAGATCTTGTGAAAAACGCACCTTAAGATTGAATCGTTACATTAAAATTACCATAAAGCAGCTTAATTTGTTCCTGAAATCAATCTAAAAATAGTCAAACTTCGTCACTAAAATTGTTTACCATCGCCAGAAAATGTCTGTCATTCTCATTTTTTGCATTAACCTCAGTTACGGCGTAAAACTTGCAAAAACAGAAGACAGAGATGCAAAATATGCTTTAGGTTGTATAGGGATTAATTATGGAGTCTTTTGACCTCGCGTTTGGGACTAAATAGATCGCAATTGATAAGTGTGAAATTCGGTGCGAAGTACCGAAAATTTTTGCGATTTTTCGCTGTAAAAAACTAAAGGGGGATTAACGGAAAAAAATCATTCTCAAATTTTATCTGTAGGAGGTACATACATTTCAGTGGAAGGATCGCATTGGCACAAATCGTGCAATCCACGCAGATGACTTATTATCGTGATACGAATTCATATCAATTCGTACATATAATTAGAAATATGCATTGGGCTTTAAACATAGGTGCACAAGGTCAGGGTCGGCAGGGGGGAAATGCCAAAAATCTAAAACAGTTAATTTAACGTTCACGATTTTTTTGCTGTTTTAATGATCAAAATGGTCAAAATAGCCTATAAAACGTTTTTTCGTGTTAATAACCCATCTCAAAAGACTTTTAGTCCATTTTGACTGCATTATATCACTTTTAACGCTAAAAAATGCAAAAATTTATCAATTTTGGGCGCTTTTTGAGTAAAAAGTACTTAAAAGTACTAATCTGGCGCGAAGCGCCGGAAAAATTTTGACATTTTTACTGATTTTGATGTCAAAAATGATGCAGAACATGACCTGCTTGCTCAAAATCGCCGGACAGTACCGGTCTAGCTGACCCCTCAGGGGGGTGTGTGGCTTTGAAAGAAATATTATATTCATGGTCAGCGCATCAAATTTGACCAGAATCGATCACTTTTGAAAAAAATTTGACGTGCCGTACCACCCGAATTCCAAAAGTGCCCAAAAGTACACTTATGCACAATTTGGTGAAAGCGAGCAGTTACAATTTTTTGTACTAAATGACAAATTTTGATCGTATTTGACACCCTGATCACAAATATATTTATTTTGAATGAATTTGAGTAAGTTACTGGTACTAGTGCAGATTTTATGCGAATTTTTCACTTCTAAAAACAGAAGAGATGCAAAATGTGCTGTAATAGGCTGTTTAGCGATTGAATGTGGAGTGATTAAACCGCGCGCATTGGGCTAAATAGATTGCAATCATTTATTTTGATATTCGGTGTCGCCGAAAATTTTGGCGATTTTTTGCTAAAAACCAAAGAGAGAGTAGCCTGATGAAAAGATCGGTTTCAGTCTTTGCTTTTTGGGGAGCCCATGATGCCTTCAATCCCCCTGGATACGGGCCTGGACTAGGCCCCAAATATTTTAGACACCGTAACCTTTTCTGAGAAAATCCCATCAATCACGTCGTTTGGGTTGTGGTAATTCTGCAAAGTTTTTTGCAACTGCTCGTTTAACTCCTATCTATGGTGATAAAATTTGTCTTTGATCAACGTTTGCTGATTAATAGTAATTTAAGTACCAGAGCTCATCAGGTATATACTTCAAGAATCACACTTTAATCTTAAAGTTGTTTCAAAAGCGTACTGCGCGATGTTCGAAACATGTTTGGCAACTTAGGTACTGTAGCGCAGGATGAAGTTCATGGGTAACTGATTTTGTGAACAGTAGGCTGATCATCTGCAGAAGGTGGCATTATGGCTCACATACTTTTCTTGAAATATTTGCGCATATACTTCGTATAAAGTGTTGGAAAGCCGAATCTAATGTATTTGCAAATCTTAAATACAATCTCTCTTCATTTTTATATAAATTAAAGAGCATGCTAGAATTATCCAGCATCTTTTTGATTAAAAATCCTAAATAAATACCTTTTAAATTGGCATTCGTTGTTGGCCGTGATGAAGAGGACTATATATTCAAATGCTCTTTTGCTTTAACATAGTACTTTTCGAGAAAGAGGTAAAATGTTTCAGCTTTTTGAGGGATGGAAAACGATTGATTTGAACTACGAGAGAGAATCCATCTATCAATTTGAAGCGTACACTAATTTTGATTTAATTTGACTCCGATTCATATTTTTTAGATTTAATTATCGCCTCTAATATCATCAATGAAGAATTAGAAAGTTAGCAAAGATGCCGTTTGAGAAATCGAATCGAGTCAAGAACCCATCGCAACTAACTACTCGTTATGATAAGGTATGTTAATGTGGTATATAATCGTTCATGTAAGAGGAGGGATGGGAATGGGAGAACCCCCAACCAACCTAGAGTCAGGCGTACCCTTATTCCCCCAAAGCCAGAAAATTTTAGACCCCAGATTTTTGCAAAACATCGAATTTTTTGGTTCGTTTTTAGGTGTTTTTTTGGCCGTTTTAGCCAAAAAGTGGAGCTCATTTACCCCCCCCCATTCCCATCCTAAAAATGGCTGGGTACCTCTGAATTTCGAGCTGTTACATGTATGCACGCATCTATATTATACTGTACTGACTCAACATCTCAGTATCACTATTGTTAGCAATTATGTATTGCTTTAATGAATCAAAGACATGAAAAAAAACACATTAAAAGATAAATAAACAAAAGAATTTCATAAATAATGAAAGAATATAGCTATAAGTACAAAAACAATAGACTGAACGAGTTTTTTAAGGTTTATGCCTAAACAATAGAAGAAAGAGACGAGTGAGACAGTACAATGAAGACGTTGCAAGTATATTGCTTGAGAAACGGGTTACCTACACTTTTCCGACAGAAAAAGATTTGAAGGCACACTGCTGTTTAAAATAATATGACAGCAGGCATAAAATACTTCTCCATTAGAATACAAAAGGAAAATTATGAAGTCGAAAAATATATACAGACCAAAAATCACTAGCCTAGAGCCAGTGAACGACCGAAGCTCCAAAATTTTGCTTCGGCCGAAGCCGAAGCTTCGGCCAGCTCTTGCTTCAGCTTCGGCCGAAGCTTCGGCCGAAGGCTGAGGGCCGAATCTGTACAAATTCTTTAGTCTGATTCTGATTAGTATGAAGAATGAATTGCGAATTGAGTCATGAATATGAAAATTAAGCTTGATTATGTTTCAGGAGTGAATATGAGGTAA
Organism: Mermis nigrescens; assembly: GCA_036768485.1. Taxonomy (NCBI): domain Eukaryota; kingdom Metazoa; phylum Nematoda; class Enoplea; order Mermithida; family Mermithidae; genus Mermis; species Mermis nigrescens. Next base: position 4,440,137 of record JAVLUZ010000154.1, on the reverse strand, counting down.
TAAAACAGTGTCATTAATTGCAAAAATTTTATTCAAAAGCGCAATTAATTCTCTTCATTAGCACTGATATCATTATTAGACATTTCATCTATATCAGTAGCTAATACGTATTGATCATCATCAGATTCTAGGGATGTAGCGGATACCCGCACCTGCTATTCCAAAAAACGTGCTTCCGCAGCATCCCTATCAGATTCAGTATCCCGAATATATAAAAAATATAATGTATTATTAGGAATAAAGCCTGGAATTCTTGAGAATTATGAAAACAATTAATTGATTAATTCCTAATTTTCATGCTGATACTTAAATTTGTAAAAGTAAGGTAGACACAAAAGCAAATAGGGATTTCTTCCCATTATTGCTTACTTGCTTAATCCGATTCGCAGGCAGGATTGCCTATTCGGGACATCATGATTGACACAGTCGTTGGACAATGTTCTTCCATTGCGGTCTGTCTGAGGCTAGCGTGGTCAGATGTTTGATCCAGCTTTTGTTGTATTCTTTTCGACTCAGGTTGAACGGTTTCAGAATAATCTCTTCGGCTTCTTTATGCAGTAATCGATGCATTGTTTGTCTTACACCTCCTTTGGGTCTTTTCCATGTTGCATGGTTTGTACTTATGAATGTTAGAGCTGGCATACGTTCTTCTGGCATCCTTAGGACATGTCCGAACCATTTCCAGCGCCGGCATTTTATGGTTTCTGATATGTTTGGAATTTTTGCCTGTTCAAGGATTACTTTGTTCTTAATAAGCATTGGGAAGTGAATTCCAAGGATACGTCTAAGGCATCTGTAGTCAAATGTTTCAAGTCTTTTTGTGTCTTCGACTCTTACTGGCCATGTCTCTGATCCATATAGCAGGGTGGCTCTAACTGTTGCACAATATATGCGGATCTTTGTTTGATGCCGTACGTCCTTTCTTTTCCAAAAGCTTCGTAGTACACTAAAAGTATTTGCAGCCTTCCTGACTCTAGCTATTGTTTCTTCGGGAGCTCCTCCTGTTGTTGTTATTTGAGATCCTAGATAAGTGAAGGAATTGACTAACTCAATACTTTCATCACCTAATTTTAGTGCATGGTCAGGGCTACCAGATGTCAAATACTTGGTCTTTGCAGGATTTATTTTTAGTCCGATGCTTGCAGCTTCTCTTTGGATAGTATTCAGCATGGCTTGTAGATCGGCTTGTGATTCTGCTAGAAGGGCAATATCATCAGCAAAAGTAAGATCTGATAAACTTTTGCCTGAAGGATGCAAAATAATACCATACGGTGACTCTGTGAATGCTGTTTCTAGAATATGATCTAGACAATAATTGAATAGAAGAGGAGAGAGAATTCCTCCTTGTCTGACCCCAGTTGAAACTTCAAATTCATCACTAAAGCTTCCATAGGCACGGACTTTGCATATTGTCCTTTTATAAAGGGCAGCTATAAGCCGGCATAACTTTGGTGGAACTCCATCAGATTCGAGTTGGAACCATATACTAGATCGGTCTATGCTGTCAAATGCGGCTGTGAAGTCAATGAAGGCAACATGTGATTCTTGACGAAATTCATGCCTAAGTTCCAATAACTGACGCAGCGAAAAAATCTGGTCAATACAACCTCTTCCTGGTCTAAATCCGGCCTGATTTTCTCTAGTTCTCATGTCCCTTTCGGTAATAAGCCTGTTAAGTAGGATTCGTTCCATGATTTTATAGGCAATGTTTAACAGGGAAATACCTCTGTAGTTTTTACATTTAATCCTATCGCCTTTCTTATGTATTGGTATTAATATTGCCATTTCCCAATCGGATGGTATGCTCTCTGTTGTCCAGATACTTTTGAAGAGTTGTTCAAGGTAAGGCACTAATATCTCATGGCAACATTTATAGATTTCTGGATTGATACCATCGGCACCTGGGGCTTTTCCACTTCGAAGACTTTTAATTACCTTGATAATTTCCATCTGATTTGGTGGTCCTTCTTGGACATTATACATTGTCGGTGCTGGCAATACAATGTGATGTTGAATAGCAGGAAGAGGTGCATTGTTGAGTAACTCCAGAAAATGTTGAACCCATTGATTGAGCTTTGCGCTTTTATTGCAAATTAAATTACCACTTCCGTCAGAGATTACATCACTGATTGGTTGAGTGTATTTCCTCGCAAGGTCCTTCATCAACTGGAATAGCTTCTTGGAATCACCTGTATCTCTAGCTCTTTCAAGTTCTAAGGCTTTTGATTCCAATAGACCTCTTTATCCTTGCGTGCCTGTTGTTTAATTTTTCTAGCAAGTACTTTCGCTGCATCATGTTTTTGATTGGCCACTGCAAGCTTACGCTCATTAGAGAGATTGATGGTATCTGCGCTGATCCAGTCATTACGGGCAGGTTTTGTGTAGCCAATGTCGTTTTTTGCAGCCTCAAATACAGCTTCCTTTATTTTTGACCAGTAGTTCTCGGGGGAGTCTTGTACTTGGGCTAAGTTCCCTTTATCGAGGTTAAATGAGCATGATCTTTTGAATTTTTCCATTATCACGGGGCATTTTAGTTGAGCAACATCAAAGCGTTGGACAGTTTCTACTTTTTAGGGAAAACCGGTTTAAGGTTTACCTCTGAAACAACCATGGCGTGGTCAGTGACCACGTTTAATCCCCAGAAAGCTCGGCTATCAATGACTGAGTTCCTATATTTCTGCTTGATTAGGACGTAGTCGATTTGGTTTCGTGTTTGAGCATCAGGGCTGATCCAGGTCTGCAAGTGTCTCAGTTTATGACTAAAGAATGTATTTGTAATCATTAAACTGTAAGTTGTGGCCAGGTTTAACAGAAGTGAGCCATTTCTGCATTTGCGACCGACAGAATGTTGACCGACAACATTTCTATTTGAACTCGGACCAAGCTGCGCATTGAAATCTCCTGCTAATACGAGGTATTCTTTTGCTTTAACTTTACATATTTCATCTTCGAGCTGTGAGTAGAAGGCTTCAGCATCATCGTCTGTAGCAGCATTTGAATAGAATGGTACATAGAAGTGTTTTTTATACTTGGCAGATTTTTCCCGATGTACAGAGATTTTTAGGACTGTCTTTGTACATGTACAAAGTTTTTTGGGAAGACAAAAATTGCAAAAAAGGTCTGAAATTCGCAAAAATTCTTAATGCTACGCGCGAAATGAGTAATTGTTTGTTCTACATATCTTTATAATGACAGAAATTGCATTTCAAAAGGACATACGTCAAATTTATAGGTGCTTCGCGCCGTTTTAAGACAATCCTTAGTGATTTTTGCCCTTAGAGACCCATAAATCAGCTAAAATACACTACCAAAAGTCGAACAACTCTGTTTTTACCACACTAAAATCGCTCCTGTACCATATTCTAGTACCCGAAAATTTGTGTGTACAAAATATACAATAATTTTTGGGAAGACAAAAACTGTAAAAAGGTTAAAATTACCGAAAATTTTCAGCGCTTCGCGCCAAAATTAGTAATTGTTTGTTCTACTTATCTTTAAGATAGCAGAATTTGCATTTAGAATGAAAAACATGTCAAATTTTCCTGCGCTCCGCGCCATTTTGAGACAATTTTTAGTAATTTTTGGAGTCGGAAACCCATAAATTAGCTAAAATACACTATCAAAGATCGAAAACCCTGTTTTACCACTCTAAAATCGCTACTGTACTATATAGTACACAAAAATTTGCGTGTACAAAAGGTACACAAAGGCTTTTGGGACCATCCTTATACATGTACAAACGGACATAGTTATAAAAACACTGGTACACAGTAGACACACTATATACAACAAGTACAAAGATGGCGTTGGAATTTCGAGTAAACAAAGACATGCCTTCAAATGTGAGACATGTAGAAATAAAGGTGTGGCTTTTCCCTTAAGTGTCTCATCATTTTCGCGATCACTATTGATTCATTCATAGTCGAACTTTTCTAAAATGGAATCAGATGCGGAGCGGATATAATGCTTAGATGAGTCAGCTTTTGCTATTAGTTCATGATTGCTTGCTGTTTATATAGCAGAAGTTACTGTTGTGAGCATATTCTAACAAAACTTAAGGTGACTAGAATATAAATTGAGCTAAATGGCGTCGTCTTGGGTTAGTTATATTGCACATTGTCTAAACTTTAATGCAAATAAAAACTGCCTCGAAAAAAGCTTCGGCCTTCGGCCTTTTTCCTTCTTGCTTCGGCCGAAGGCCGAAGCAAGAAAACACCCCAGCTTCGGCCGAAGCTTCGGCCGAAGCCGAAGCTTCGGTTGTTCCCTGCCTAGAGCAAGTAAAGTGCATGATCAAAATTAAAATAATATAAAAGCTACGAGTATACATGAATATTAACGTGAACCAAACCGGAATGAAGACAATGACCCTGCCATTTGGCGCCAAAAGCCCAAAATTAATGAAAAATCGTGTATGTAACAGCAAACGACTATTAATTGGGTATAAAATAGTTGTCTGAAAAATCGGTCAAACGTGTTTATTTTCGTAGTTGATTTAGCTAAGATTTTAAAAGATATATTAAATTGTTTCAATGTTCACTCAAATCTTAAATATTGGATTACCTGAAACAAAATACAACAGAGCTTAAATGTAATGTGATTTGCTTATTTTTGTAAACCAATAAATATTACGTTGCATAATTTGATGAAAAAAGATTGATTACATCCCATTTTCATCAGTTTTTTCGTTTTTTACAGGATCCGGCCCCGGAGCCGTGGTCGGGGCCTGGCACAACTCTAGTGTGAACTGTGAGCAATGCAACCCAGAGTTTGTTTAGAAAAATTTAATCTTAAAAATTCTGAATGCCGTGATATTCTGCACACCAGTGTTGACGCCAGTATAGTTAGACTTAAATTGGTCAAGAAATTCATGCTCTGTCAAAATTATTACCTTTCTTATGGTCAATGAACTTAGAAAGTTAAAATAGTTCGTATTACAACTTCCAAAATTATAATGCGGCTGCAATATACTGATTAATCTTACACTTATGCATTTCATTACGATTAAATAATAATCTTATATTCAAACAACAGGAAACAGTATTATGTAATCTGTCACACAGTTGTTATTTCTCATTTCAAATCTGTATAAGAGATGATGGCAGATATTACAGAATGTTTTAGGTGCACATGGATTGATTATCAAGTGTGTAAACCACGCGCTTGGGGGTTTTTATTAGCACGGCTCATTTTTCATTAACATGGTGCTGAAAAACCGTGGCTAGGAAACAAATTTAGTGTTTTTTCAGTCAGTTTTAGGTGATTTTTATCACTTTATCAAAAAATTGAAAGCCATTTACCTCCTATCCTAAATGATCGACTATAAAATAAATTACTCGTACTAAAAAATTATCAATCGGTCTCTAATACTGAGTAAAGAAGATCAGAGAAAGTTATCACTTGCCTATTCCGACGAATTGCGTTGATTTGAAATATATGTAGCTCAGAATAATAGATTTATGCGTGTAACGAGGTTTTATCTCTTCTCTTACATCTCTTATCTACTGCTTTAGATTGATGCAAGTCTAATAAAATCATTCGCCGATTTTCCATTATCTTTGCCAACGCTAAAAGGTCAGTATTTATAGTTGAATAATTCATAATGGACACTACATATAATTACATACATGTATATAGCGTGGGACCTTGTTCAAAGAGAGCTGTGTAGGCGATGAAAGGAAAGCGTAAATAGCATAGCTACAATAAAATGAGGATTGCACCGAAAGTTACGAAGAAAAAATTCTGATGTACTTCGCTTCATTTATGTGTATATTATACGCAAAAATAAGGTTTTCTCTTCCAAAATTGAATTGTTTGGGCCGGACGAACTCACTTGACTATACATCATTTTTTCTAGTGCATCTCAATTTTCAAACTTTTTTATCATTTGAAAATTATTGCGATACGGATTGCGCCGATTGAAAACAGTGTATTTTATTTGTGGTATGACTTTTCTTTGAATTAGATTATAGCTCTTATTTATGTGACATATCTTAGGGAATGTTCTGGAAGTTTTCGGTTCTGCGCCTGAGGCGCATGATGTAAAGACTCGTCTGTTTTTTACAACCTCACCAGTTTTTCTGCATCTCTTATTTTTGAAGATACAAATCTAATTAAACAATTGGGGCTTTTTAAGACTTTGGCTATTCAGCAGCAATTGGGATAGGTATGTACATTGTAGCAAAAAATTCACTGAATGTAGTTTAAACACTGTACAGTGCCAGAGACTTACGTGGAAACATCCTTTGTACCGCAATTCTCTTTGGTTTTTTGAAGTTTCCTGTCTAAAAGTCATCATAAATTTATCATTCATCAGATTCTTTTACAATCTGAGGCTTATTGATTGAAAAATCGGATACAGTGTTTTCATCGTTCAAAAACTCACAACATAGGTTCCTATATATTAATGAATCATGAGTCGTAGTTGAGAGACATCTAAACACGGCATACCTAAAGGTATTTGTGAATAGGTATTAGCTTTTATGCACCAGTGAGTTAATAGCCGTTTTAGTCTTAAAATTCATGTGAAATCACTTAAAGACTAAAACTGTTATTACCTCACTGCAGTGTTTCTTTGTACAAGGTCCCTTTGTACATGTACAAAGATGGTCCTTAAAAGTATTTGTACATTTTGTACACACAAATTTTTGGGTACTTTAATATGGTACAGAAGGGATTTTAGTGTGGTTAAAAAGGGTTTTTAGACCGTTGGTAGTGTATTTTAGCTGATTTCTGGGTTTTTGAGGGCAGAAATCACTAAGAAGTGTCTTAAAACGGCGCGAATCGTCGGAAAATTTATTTATCTTCTTTAAATGTAATTTCTGCCATTATAAAGATATATAGAACACATAATTACTCATTTAGGCGCGAAGCGCCGAAAATTTTTACTAATTTTTTTACCTGATGGACAGTTTTGTCTTCTCGAAAATCTTTGTACCTGCATGTACAAAGACGGTCCCGAAAAGTCTTTAAACATCGGGAAAAATCTTTGCCGAATACAAAAAACCGTGCCTCACTGGTGTATATAATTAATCATTTAAATATCAATTACACATAAATTCCAGTGTTTGAAACGTGCGATTTTAATTCTAAGGCTTAAAAGCCGAGAAATATACGATTCCTACGGAGATACAGAAGGAGTCAATTGGATTAGCTCTGCGTGGATTGGATGTCCTCGGTGCTGCTATCACTGGCAGCGGTAAAACGCTTGCATTTATTATTCCTGTGAGTCTTCATCCCATTTTATCGTGTTACTATAAATTATTTTTTTACTTTGCTAATTGTTTTTAATTATCCATAATCATATTTTTTTCTGAAAATGCATAACATATTATGATTGCTTTACGTATGCGTATACGTGAAAGTTGCGGTAAGCTCGGCGCTGTCACAATTGGTGCTGTGTTTACATACATGTAACAGGGGGATGGGGATCCCTTACTTGAAGTTGGTTGTCCCTCTATCCCTCAAAGCCAGATAATCTTTTTACCTTCCCCATTTTTGGAAAAAATTAATTGTTTAGCCATTTTTAGGTATTTTTTGGCCAAAAACTGGAGTTCCCTTACCCCCCTCACCTGAAAATGGCTGGGGATCCCCACTAAAAATTTCGAACCGTTACATGTATGTGTCTTTACATAAAAATTTCGGGGGGTCAACCAAAAGAATCTTCTAGATTGTATTTTTGGGCCTAAAACGATCGATATTGGATACTCGTCAAAAACATCATTTTTGGCATTTCTATGGATGCTCTTTCTTACTAAATCATAAGAACATCGTAAGAAATTTCAAGAAAACTTTAATGAAATTCTTGAAAATATAAATTGTTATATTGAACGAGAAGATCGCTAAAACACTTAAACAGGACGTGTTCTCTGATTTTCTTGGGAAATCGCAAAATCTAAGGGAAAGGAAAACGAAAATATTTTTTGCGAGGTTTTAAACCTCACAAGCCGCCAAGATCAGGTATGGCCTCACCAAATGAAAACTCAAAGCTAAGGAAGTATGTAAAAATCTATTTCTTGATACATATTTCACTCATGAAGAAAAAATATAAAAAGGACAAATGTTTTGCTTGATATCAAAATAGGATATAAAAAATATCGTTTAACCTATCTGTATGACAGTTTTCTAAATATCTAGTTCAAGTTTTACTCCAAAACATTTTGAAATCCTTGTTTTTGCACATAATTTAGCGAATTTTTAGAGGAACTAAATGCGGAAAATAATGAATCGGCGCGAAGCGCCGAAAACTTTAGACATACTACCATTTTAAAGCCAAGTTTGGGCTTTTAGGTTAAGAGTATAATAGAAAATAAAAAATACGGCGCGATTTTAAAGCCAATTTTGGGCTCCTAGGTAAGGAATAAAATAGAAAATAAAAAATACTGCGCGATGCGCCGGAAAATTTTTAGTTTGGTACATGCATGTACAGCATAGGGATTCTGGCAGGTCGAATAAGGTCCAAAAAATTTTAAAAAGTGCCTTTTTTGGGCTCAAACGATGGATACACGTCAAAAAATTGTTTTCTGGCGTTTTAGACAATGCTCGCTCTTTCTAGAGTATGAAAACGTAAAAGAAATTTCAAAAAAATTTGAAAAAATTGAGTAAATTGAACAAAATATAGTCAAACAATGTGCATATGAATTTGAGATTTTTGAGCCAAAAATGAGCTAAAAAAGCATAAAAAGGCACACTTTTTACAACTTTTACCAACTTTTACAAAAAATCGACAATTCTGGGGAAGGGGTCGCAGCCATTTTGCAGGGGGTCAGTTGCCATTCTGGGGGGTCCGAACCCCAACCCCCCAGAACACGTCTGTTTAGTAGCTCAATAGTGTGATAGTATGGTGTTTTGACTGTCTTGTTGGTAGACTTCGAGAATTTTTAATTTTTTACGTCAGGGGACCCTTGTGAAAAATAAAAATATTTTTTTGAGGGGGGGGGCGGCCGCCTTTCGGCATATTACGCTTTTTGGCTACTCTGATAATTGCAATCTGTATTGGAGTTATCAATTATTTCCTATCCTTTTTGAGATCCTGGAGCGTTTGTACGTGAATAACTGGACTCAGCTGGATGGGTTAGGTGCTCTGGTCATATCGCCAACTCGCGAGTTGGCTTTGCAAACGTACGACGTGTTGCGTAAAGTTGGATGCAAGCATGATTTTTCGGCTGCACTGATCATTGGAGGAACTGTGAGAGTTTTTAGCGCTCTCATCTCATTCTTTAGCACTGCATTTCTAACGTTTCTGGCAGATGTGTAAAGTTATGAATCTGCGGAATTACTGTAAGATCGCACAAATCGAGATTACCCGAATTGAGTTACTAAAATGTACTGAAAAATTCACTTGTTAATTTTGGGATTTTGAATTTTTACAACTGCATAGTGCATATTATCCATTGTAGTTAAAATATAAATAAAAGAAACCATGGTTGCTTCCTTGATTCATTAGCCAATCTGCTAATCTTTTTGAAATGTAGGAAAACGCCTAATTTTAAACATACAGTTGGAAGAAAAGCAACATTTTTGTTGAAAAATCAAGCAGTTCAATTTCCGATTAGAATAAATAAATTTGGGCTGAACGAAAGAATTATAATTAGGCTGGTATGCGTGAGAATTGAAAGTCCATATTTAATTTCCTATGAAAGTCGATGTATTGAGTCTCTTTTATTTCTTACGCCTGTGGCATGGCGTTTAATAATTCAAGAACGGCAAAACTGCATAATAATCAATTTTACGTGTAACAGGGGGTGGGAATCGTCCTTACAAAGTTTGTCTCTTTCTCTCATGGGGGTCCCGACCTCTTGTGGTCAAAAATTTTTTGACCCACCTCTCCCCCTATTTTTATCAAAAACTTGCGTTTTTTGGCAGTTTCAGATGGTTTTTTGACTATGTTTGGCCAACAATT